>CM026420.1:22085009-22228667 GCA_014858505.1 Corymbia citriodora subsp. variegata | reverse complement strand
AATCATAGTCCAAATTCGGAATAACTCATCCCCGATGCTTTCCACCGAAGAAAAAAATAAAGAGTAAAGAATAAGCGAGATTCAACCCAAAGCGACCCTAGATCGCATAAGAAAAATTTCGAAGCAGTGAGACAGACAGCCTAGCAAAGAGACAGGGAAAGAAAAAGGGCGAAATCTCCAAACCTCGCTCAACGTGCCGTCGGAGAACAAGAGAATATCGAAATGGAGATATCCAAACCCAGTCGCATGGGGGCAATGGCGCAGTGAGAGGTCGAGAGCGAACCGGAGGATGAGGAGAGATCGAGAGAGGGAGGAGGGAGCCGGCGACGTACGGTGCGGCCGCGAGAGAGCGATGATCGAAGACGAGGGAAAGAAGGAAGGAGTGAGAGCGAGGCGAGGGAAAGTTTCAAATCTCAGGGGAGGTGAGAGAGGACGGTCGCTCGCAAAAGCCCGCGAAGTTTCTAGTTTGTTTTTTTTTTTTTATAATAATTTCCGCGTTGCCTGGGCACACGTGTCAATCATGCACACGCGAGGCATTTGTTAATACGCTGAAACGGAGGGGAAGTGTGACCGCGAAGCATTTAATAATCAGAAACGACGGCGCGTTCCGGACTTCTTCTTCAAATGCGGACAGAACCCTTATCCATCCAGCTCTTTTCATGGCCAAACGCGCAGCGTTGCATGAAAATATCTCCTCTCCTTGGACTATAGCTCCATCCATATGCGTTGCTTTCTTTTTGTCTCTTGTTAAAATATGGAAGGAGGAGGGAAACGGATGTTAAGCTCATTTCGCCCTGCATGCATCGAAGGATGGTCGTGCGCGCTAGCAATCATAAAATTGCTGCGTGACTTCCTCAAGATGGGCACCATTTTGTCTTTGTTTCTACGTCCATTCTCCCATAAAAAAAGGGGAAAGCAGAAGATTTGGTTAATATGGCACATCGTAACTGCGTAAACCGTCGACATTGCATGGATGACATACACACTAGGCACCAGTACATCATCCGTCGCATGATGTCAATCATCATCCGACTCCAAATCCCATATCCGCCTCCTTGTGCCTAATTTGGAGGATCAGCACGAGTCTCCAAGGGGGGGACCACGAGGCAAGGCCTTTACTAGTGATGGAACAGTGACCTCCGGCAATAGGGTATGAGTAAGGTTTTGTGTGGCTCTAATACCATATGAAAAGATAATTATTTTTTGTTAGTCATCAGTAATAATAATAATACTAACAATAATATAGTGCTATATATATATATATATATATATACACATGCGCTTACATGTGCTTATACTTATTATTCTACCCTTATTACTCCCAATATTTTTCCAACATTTATCACATCAGGCGGGAGCCCATAATGAGATTGACCAACACTTGGAAAAATCCTCCTCCTCATCACCCTTGTTGAAGATGCTAGAGTTTCGGTATGGGTTTCTCTCTCGTTTTGTGTCTGTCGTGCAGCGCAAATGCTAAAAATTTCACGTCTCTTGACATCACGTTGATATTGAACGTACCATTCAAAACTTGGTGAAAATACCAAGGCCCTTTGAAGGGTATAAGCAGCACCCGCCAAAGAACTGTCTTATCTCCATTTTATGAAAATTTTATCAAACTGAGCTGTTGGTTGATTGCATACCCGTGGTCTTTCCCTCATGGATAAGTGCTCTAAGTTGAGAGACTAATATTTTGGCGACATCCAGGAGAAAATGGAGGCTATCGAGAAGGATCAACATGAATACTCTATAGATGAAGATGAGAAGATGACAGGAAGGTGCAGGATATAATTCTGCAACGAGAACCATCTCGTAATAATTCATGCTTGCCACAAATTGTTTTACATAGAAATTTAAGATACAGAAGAATAGTTGTGTATAAGATACAGAAGAATACCCTAACAGTTAAATTGTAGTCCATAGAGGAGCTAAGATAGAAATGCCAATTAGGAGTGATCGGTCCACAATTCGATACAATTTTCGAATCGAAGGTGCTTGAAATTGGATAAGACCGGACCAATTGGCTCAATTCCTGAACAAACCTATGAAACCGGTCACATATGCTTGAAACACATATTCACACATGAAAAAAAAATCCAAACTAATTCAAAATTTGTGGAGCATCAACTACGGTTGACAAGTTCTAAACTTGTGCTTAGCCAAAAAGCCCAGAAAAAAAAAAACATACCATGAGAAATCGTATGGCTTGCCTTCTATTCAAACGGTCTCTCTATGCCCATTCGAAGTGGGGCTCCTGGAGTGGCTCGTCTTCGTTGGCTTCGCTTTTGGAAGCTTTTCTAGGTGAGGGGGAGCGAAAGGAAGAGAGGGAGTGAGCTTTAATCAGTCCCACATCGGTTCATAGAAGAGGCTATCAAGCAAGTTGCCACTATAAGTAGCGAGGGATGATGGTACAAGTTCTGATCAAGCCTTGGAATTTGGTCTGTAATTGAATCGTAATGGTAGCACAACAATAATGTTATGATAGGCCTTGAATGGAGTCATTTTTAAAATGTCTCCTTTTGATATAACCGTCTACTCGAACCGGTCGGGGCGGGTTCTAGATACGGTCGCCGAAGGAGTCGTCACTCGTGAGCGATGGATGATTCGCAAGTGTTTCCAGGCCACTCGTGTCCTTCATGGATTTTGTCTCCGAAATAGCAAAAACGAAAAGTATAAAGTAAAAAGCAATTAATAACAGAATTTGCTCGTTTCGTTTCCAAAACAAATGAAGGTTTTCCCAATCCTGTCTTCCTCCGAAGTTCTGAACGACGAAATCTGTAGCTAGGGCTTGCGATCCTGATCTGAGCAACCGCCATTGTCCACACAAGATCAGCACTGGTAAGCAGCGCAGAAGCACGATGTCCTCAGCGAAGAAGATCACGATCTTTAGCAACGAGGGTGAGTCCTTCGAGGTCGACGAGGCGGTGGTCTTCGAGTTGAAGACCATCAAGGACATTGTTGAGGCTGACAAAAGCTTCGCCGGCAGTGTGATCCTCAACGTCACCAGCAGGATTCTGGCGAAGGTCACCGAGTACTGCAAGAAGCACGTGGAGTCCAAGTCCGACAATAGCACCACCGTGGCCGACCTCAGGGCCTGGGACCGCCAGTTCGTCAAAGTCGACCAGGCCACTCTCTTCGATCTCATTATGGTCAGTCGATTCTTTAGTTCCTCGAACGGCTTGTTTTAGTTATGTACCGGTATTCGATTTAGAGTCGAGTGTAGTGCGGTGATTATCCTTTGAGCTCTAGTAGCTGATTCGTATAAGATCTGACGCGGAGGGGATAATGTTAAGTCCTTGATGAAATTCTGGTGAATCACGCGGTCACCTCCTGCACTTTGTTGACACCTGGACAGTTGTTGCAGCAACACTCCCGTAATGTGTTGAGTACGCACGTACTCATCCTGTCGTTAGAATGCACACGGACGCATCCTGTTATTTGATGATAATGCACACCTTTTTGTTAGATTTGATAGAGTGTGCTGTTGCAGATTTGAAGAAGCAGGGAGCGTATGCTTCACCAATGCATACTGCTCTTTTGTTCACAATCACATTTGCGTCTTGGGTTGTCTGGTTGGCATTTAAGATGTCGATTTTTGGTGAAGCAGTTGATGGCTATTGGTCTTTGCGGAATGGTGCCTGTGTTTGCTGATGCTAGTTTTGGTTTTTTAAAGTGTTCTTCCATAACTCTTTACTTAAAAGTGCTCCACGTTGGTAATGCAGTGTTGATCAGTGCCATGGTCCCATCAGGCAATTTTTGTGCTTCCTTTTCAGTTTTCTAATGTTTTGGTTTGCGATTGAAAATGTGTCTTCAGGTTTATGTATGTTTGTATTAATATGCATTTGAATTATGGATCTCGTCTCTGTTGTATCTGAAAGTTGTTTTATATGTCACTATGTATTTGAATTAAACTAGATGGTTTGGATCCCAAGTTGCCTCGTTTTGTGTCTCAAGGCAATAAAGGAAAAGTCAATAGGAGGTCTCACTAGACAAGGTTGCAATTTTTAAATTGCTATATTGATTCTGAGGCAGTTTAAGGTGTAAGTGAAATAGTGTCATTGTCATCCACCATTAACTGTGGCCTTGTCGTGTGATATTTGATGAGGTGTCTTGAAGACAAACTGATGGTGCAACTTGTGTGCTTTCTCAATGAGTATGATTAGGGTGCTGCAAAAAGAATTGAATAAGTTTTCTTATTCTTACAAACAGGCAGGTTGTGGGAAGAGCTTCTTGTTATGTTCACGAGGATTTGACAAGTTTTCAATCGACTTGCCCATGTCTATTCGAGAGAAAAGAAGGAGAGGGGGCGGGGTTGGAATCTAAAATTTGCTCACTAGGTTTTATTGCAAGATGTTACCTCTAATATTTTCAGGCACAAAGCAATCTCTTTCACTGAGAAGAGTATCTTTGTTTGGTCTCTCCTGGTCCATTATTCAAAAAGCTTGTTAGTCAGTCACTTTTCCTACTTGCCCATTGGCCAACTAAATATAAATGTTTCAAAGAAGCAATCTTTTCTTGTGTCTTACTGTTGAATGAGAGAGTTAGTGGCTGCACTCCTCGGTTCAAGACGGTCCTTTCTTTAAATTGGCCAAAATTTCTTGGTTACTGTTTTAAATGTTCTGGAGTAACTCGGACGATGTTCCAGATTGTATTTTCACTGGGATGTCATGTGGAATTGGTTCCTAAATCTGGTAGATTTATTTTGTATTCCAATGTTGAGTCCGGGTGTTTCATGATTGAAATGTTGTCTAGATTAGCGAGGCTGCAAACTACCTGAACATCAAGGACTTGTAAACTATCTGAAAGTGTGGCTCTTTGTTAAACCAGGCTGCAAACTATATGAACATCGAGGATTTGCTGGATTTGACATGCCGGACTGTGGCAGGCATGATCAATGGGAAGACTCCCGAGGAGGTTACTAAGACCTTCAACATCAGGAATGACTTCACCCCTGAGGAGAGAGAGAAGATTCGCCGCAAGAATAAGTGGGTTTTTGAATGATAGGGCGTCTCTCCGTTAATCTGAATCAGCAGTTGGGCACTGTGTCTCTCTGTTAATCTGAATCAGCAGTTGGGCAAAGTGGTACACATGCTATTCTGTCTTTGAATGTGAATGTGTGAGAAATTAAACATGTCTTTTACTGGCAGGATAGAATGCCTCAAGCCCGAACTTCCTTGAGACCTAAAACCTTGATAGGCAAGCTGCTTAGGAATGAATTCAGACATGTACAATGTTGTCGACACGCTTATGGATGTGCATTGCAGATTCATATTGTGGCCGCTCAAAATTCAAAATCAGGCCACTCAGCATGTTGTTTCCTTTGACCCTTGTGCAATTTGCAGCTCTTCTTGCCAAATATTACTCACTCTGAGCCAATGAACAATATTGTTCAAGTCTACAATACCGCACTGTGGTATTCCTTTCCCTGCATATAAATTTAGCAGCAGCTGGTAACACGAGAAATTCTGAGGATCCTTCTCAATAAGCGACTGTGCTATCCTTTCACCCACCGCCACAGCACCTTTAAAGCGATACAAAGACAGCAAGTCAGCCCACGAAGAGGATTGTGATGGCATGTGTCATCTTGAGGCATGCACCTCAACATCTCCTCTGCTTCCTGAACGAGCCCTGCTCTGGAAAGCAGATTGGCCTTATGCCAGTAATGTGCAAAATTGGATTTGATTCGGAAACTACTGTTCATTTTACTTCAAAGTAGTTTCTGCCCTCTTCCAGTAGTATGGCACGTGCACAAAGCACACAAAATACCAACGAATGTAACTTTATCTGGAAAAATTTTCTGCCTGTCCTTCATCATCAATCACTTCTTTTCCCTTTTCTTCTGTTCTTTTTGCCAAAATTGCCTGACCGAAGTCTAGCTAATGCGTCTTCAAATAGATTTATCCTGTCGGTTGGATTCCCATGGATGCAATGCCCTAAGATCATGGCATTCCAATAGACTGGATTCTTTACCTCAATTTTGTCAAACAATTTGCACGCAACATCCACCCGTTCACACCTACCATACATATCTAATAAAGCTGCGTCTATCGGGATATTCGATTCCATTTAAGTTCTCAATGAGAAAGCCACGAACTAATTTCCCATCTTTCAGTCTGGCCGACCTTCCACAAGCCATAACTGCACAAGCCATAGTCCTACTGCTGGCTCTCACTCCCTTGGACATCATGGCTCGAAACAATTTTAACCCAGCCCCAGGATTTCTGCCCTTCACATACCCAACAAAACCAGATGTCACATGCAGCCAAATTTTTATCAGGCATTTCAACAAGTATGTTGCGTGCGGACACCAAATCACCTATTCTGACATACATATACAGATTAGCGTTCCAAGACACCGAATCCTTCAGCTGCATTTCATCGAACAACATCTGAGCAAACTCAATAACCCTAGAAGAACCGTCCATCTGAATCAGCGAGTTCTGCACCGGCAACACCGGTCCACCCCCTTCTTAACAGCTTGCTCGTCTTCTTTCCCGTTCCAGCACAACCAATCTTCGCACAACAACCCAGGAACGGCACATAAGTGTAGCTGTTCGGGACAAAGTCCGCGCGCCTCAGCATCTTAAAATGCAACCGAACACCATCACTGGCCACCTAGCTAACCCATTAAGCCTCAACCACGGTATTGACGCAGAAAGCACCCGAAAAGTGTGTGTACCCAAAAGTCAAGATCGCGTAGTGAACGTGACCCAGCTCCAGATGCATCCTCAGGACACTGCTGGACCGAGCTGCCTTGCGGATAAGGCCTGAAGTGATAAATTGAGTGTAAATCTGAAGCAGCTCTCGAGCGCTTCGACAGGTTGCCTGAAGCTTGAGGCTCGAATCCTCCAGGGAATTGATCCCGTTCTCAACTGAAGAAGATTGACATAAATTTAAGGAAACGAACCGGGCCTCGATCTCGAAGTGGAGGCGATGCTTCTTAGCCAGAGGAGTTCTCGCAACGGCTCTTGCAATTTATTTGGAGGCGGGTCCTGGTAGGCGGTGAGAAGAGAGTGTGCCCACCGCCGCCATTAACAATTGGAGTTCGTGTTGCCAAAGGAACTCAGCTGCGCTCCAACTTTTGTAGGAGTTGCCGACGACGCGACGCGGTGGCAACGTGCGCTTTGGAGAGGAAAAAGAGGGTGTGTCGACGGGGTCGCCGGCTGGTGGACTAAATTGGTCGGGCCGGGCCGGGCATCTATGGTTAAGGCCCGTTAACATACTAGGCCCAACCAAATGGCGTCTTGCGTTTGATCCTACAAATATGAATCGGTAACTTGCAGTGTCCAATTTATTTAGAATTGATTAAAAATGATAAACATGAACGTTCAAGGATCATAGATTAGATATCTCCAATAAATTTGGCGCCAATTGGACTTCGTCTATTATTCTTCCCGCATTTTTCTAATTTCGGGTCCAAACTAGGTTGGATCCCAAGTGTGATGTTTAGTTTGAGAAATTCAGGTAAATTGGTTCAAAAGTGGGCAAAATGGTCTTAAGAAAGTTAAAGTAAACATCCTAAACTTTAATTTGACACCTAAATCATTCATACTGGAGTTCATTAAGTCACCCAATTAGATTAAAACATAAACGGGTAGAGAATAGGGGGAAAACAGAGAAGTTGCCCGATTGATTAGATACATGTTAGGTTCAATTGCAATTATCGATGCATAATTCCTCGATTGGTATTCTAGAATAAGGGATTAGTCCTTAATTAGGTGATAGTGAATTAGCCCACCGCTTTGTGAAATGTAAGTGGGGGTTAATTATCACTTAGCATCAGTTAATCAATTCGCTAGTTCTATGAGGTAGATGGGCTATCGAATCGCATGGCCAGTATCAGCCCATTGAGGCTTCGTAATCAATAAATTTGCAGGTTCTGAAGGGAAAAAAGAAGAAGAGAGCCTATGTTATATAAATTTAGAGATCAGGTGTTACATATTCCTAAATTTGCTACTCCCGGTTGTTCACTTAGCTTTCCTAAAAGCGATGCCTTTAACAAACAGAACGTGCAAATATGAGTATTTTCTATATTAGTTTCACACGTGGACCCCATTTAAACCCCAAAATTGAACTTGAATATTTTGATACAAAGCAAGCAAAAGACAAAATGGCTCTACTCGCCCAAAGATTCAAGAATTACAAGATCGTGACCACTTCCTCGAATAAAAGTGACTCTGATAACAACTTAAGAAAAAAAGGCCAAAAAGAGAATTTATGTATGTTTTTATAAGTCTAATACTGATGATGTAAGAGCATATTTGTAGATTGTTCTAGAAAACTATTTAAAAATAATAAAATATTACAATATCAATTAAAATCAATTACAATCAATCAGGGAAAATCAATATCTTTAACATCAGCCCTCAAACTCAAAGTAACGTATAAGAAGTCAACTACAGTTGGAAAAAAGATCTTGAAAATGCCTACGTGGATGTGTTTTGGTGAAAATATCTGTTGTCTGATTAACTAATGAGATGGGAACAAGATGAACAGTACCTCGAAGCACATAAAAGAGTAAAAAATGACAATCTACTTTACTGTGCTTGGTGTACTTGTGAAAAATATCATTATGTGCTATTTAAATAGCATTCCGGTTATCCAACAAATACTAAGTACAGCATGTCATTGTCATGAGACATGGGATTCCTTTTCAAAAAATCCAGGATCTGAAAGTTGTCCTGATAAATATGATAGATATAAACTATTTGAGCATAAAAGCTCTAAGCCAGGATCTAAAATTTGTCATGATAAATAGGATAAATATCAACTATTTGAGCAAAAAAGCTCTAATTCTCTCTACTGTTTCCTATACCACATTATCATGAACACCCCCAAGCTCTAGCCTAGATGTATAATCTTTCTCTATCTAAAATAGCTTACTAAGAACATGCAGCTTCCTTACTACTCTGACATCATTTGTACAAGCAGCGATGACATGAAAGCTACCATGAATCAAAATCACAATTGCTTAATGTTGCTGCTTAAGGTGGCAAGCATATTAGGTACCTGGACTAAGGTGCAAAAGTGTGACAAGCATTAAGCTTGTCAATTTGTCATACTTGCTAGGTGCCCTTTTGATGAATTCTCTCTTTTTATATTCACAAAAATTTGTCATTATTGCCCAATGATCGAACTCTAGAATGTTGGGCTACACCAAAAACGTCCCGACACTTTTTCAACATAAAAGAAGGTATCTTCAAAACTTTGAAAGGAATAGAAATCCCAACATACATCAAATACCAAAGACTTCTATAAGTAAGATCAAGACTTCAAACATGTGCATAAAATTCTCCTGACATTTTACAAGAGGTCCTAGCACAACCATTCCTTGTATTCATGAGTCATAATAGTTCTGGTCTACTCTCCATAAGTTTCAACTTTCTAGTAGTAATGCTGAGATTTAGGGGAGAAAATCTAGGACATCAGTCCTCTATATTTATAATACAAGTAACTGTTCTATTTCAGAAAAATAAGGGTCCAGGCTAGTCTCAGTTAAAATGGATCTAGAGCTCGAATCAGTGATTCATCATTCGTAGATGCTTATGTAGTTGTGTACGCTATGTGCTTGCCATTGTCATAAACTTCATCTTTAAACAAGCAAAGACATTTCTCACGTTATAAAACATCACAAGCGAACATCCACGTGCAATGTTAATGTCGAAGTGATATGAATGAAGTCACATCATTTGACTAATATCAGATGGTAACACGAAAGCTTTGTGTTTGTTGGAACTTGAAAATGAACTAATCAGATCATTCGTCAGCAAACGTACCACTTCATAGTCCAGATGCAGCAGGCAGTTACTATTTCAGATGCACACCATATAAAAACTACTGCTGATTTCCTGCTAGTCCATCACGAAAAGTGTACTTGATTCTATTTTCCAATTATTCAATGATATACCCAAAGAAGGTGTTGCAAACTTGATTTATAACACAAAAAGAGATTATAAGTCAAGTCACATTGCTAACTTAGTAAGATCCCATAATCAATGAGGATAAAAGAAATATACCTTCCCGAACTTTGAGTCAGATGAAGACCCTTTCTTGGAATCCCTGGACCATTTTCATTGAGCAAATACATATATCATTAAATTTAAGATTCAATGTGTGCATGATCAGCATAAAACATTGTTTATGATGGACTTACTAGGTGGCACAGCTACCTTATATCAACGCCTTTGATAAAAAGTAGAAAATACACAACATTTTTTTTATCTTTTGTTGTTGTGGCAAGAAGAATCTGCAACTAAAGGCCTTCAGGAACCACTTGGACAAAGTGTCCCATGTTGTCAAATTGCTCAACAGCAGATGGATGGACAATGACTTCACAAGATAATAAGTCAAAATGCTAAAGATAAAAACATTCAGAAATAATTGCCTAGGAAGTAATTTCGGATGGCAAAACCTGAACAAGCGTCTTTAATTTTCTGAAGCAGTACATGATGATTAAAAGAAAGAACATATTTCTTTCAACAACTAAAAACATCCTCTAGATGATAAAAGTAAATATTTTTGACAGGTTGACATCATGGTACTATTTATTGATCGCACTAACATGGATCCACTTTAAAGCCATCCCTTCTCTAATTTAGGACTGACCAAAATGGAGTCTAAGACGAAGTAAATCTTTAAGATCGTACATCTTTATCCCCTTCTGCTTTGAATCTTAAATCCCACCTCAGACTCTTTTCAAAAACATTTGATCTAAATGTATAAATTCCAGAAAATGCCTAAATCAATAAATGACCAAAAGCTCTCCCATTCCAAATCAGTCTATGCTCAGACTTATGTTTTGTCATACAAAATCATCAATTAGGGAACAACAAATCTAACCAAGAACCATTTCAATTTTACCATCTTCATATCTATTTCTCCAGTTCTGCACTGCGCCTTTTTAACTGTTTCCTACTGCAACTGATTACCATTCTTAAGCATATGCAGGTGTATAGAGAGTAAGCTCATATCCTACTCTAAAAGAATTTATGAATTGTCCCTTGAGGAGGTGCGGACCTCTAGAGTGCCAAAAGTTGGCACAAAGGGACACTTAAATGCCAAAAGTTATAAAAGGTACACTTAAGTGCCAAAATCGGAGCAAAATGGATCACTTAAGTGCCAATGACGAAAAATTCCGGCCAAATTGCCGCGTGTCAATTTTCCGACGACTTAATTTGCTGACGGAGCATTTTTTTTTAAAATAAAAAATCCACGTAGCATTTTTTTTTCAAAATAAAAAAAATCCACGTGGCAATTTTTTTTATAAAAATATCCACGTCAGATTTTTAAAAATTAAAATCGATTTTATTAAAGCCCTCGCCGATCCCCTCTTCGCCCCCCCTTTTTTATAAATAAAATCGATTTTACAATAAAATATATTTTATAATTATTTAATATTTTATAATTAATAATTTTTAAAATCCACGTCAGTCAAAACGACGTCGTTTTGGCTGATTTTTGGCCGATTCAGTTTCCGGCGAGCCACGTAGGCAAGAAAATTAATAAAAAATTGCCACGTAGGATTTCCGGCGGGGTTCCGGCGACTTGGCACTTAAGTGATCCATTTTTTTTAAAAAGTGGCACTTAAATGTACATTTTGTAACTTTTGGCACTTAAATGTCTCTTTGTGCTAACTTTTGGCACTCCCGCTGTACTTTTGCCGTCCCTTGAGCAAATAGAGTAACTGACAGTACCATGAATGCATCGTAAAGCAGAAGGCACAGCCACGTTTCAAAAGCAGTACATATAACAAAAGCATTTACATGTGCAACCAGTACAATTAACAACGCTTAATCGCAGGTGCCAAACACTACAAAAATGCGAGAAAGAGGACACACTCACACTGTTAGGATGCCAAGCAACACTTGTTACTTATGAATTGCGTCTTTTGCTGATGAGTTTACTGACCCACCTACAGCAGAGCACATATGAATAGCTGCTGCTGAAGAGCTACCAAAATCAGAAACTAAGTGGACTAACCTCCTATCTCTTTGATATGTAACCATCTCATTTCTTTCCAAAATTATGGAGCATGTTAGTAAATGATCAATTTCTAATTTGGGTCTTCACTCCCACAATGCTAAACTCTTGGAGTAACTGCAAGTTGATTCTTCAAGCGTATTAACAAATGCTTCGCGTGTGCATGATTGACACGTATGCCCAGGCAACGCCGAAATTATTATAAAAAAAAAAAAACAAACTAGAAACTTCGCGGGCTTTTGCGAGCGACCGTCCTCTCTCACCTCCCCTGAGATTTGAAACTTTCCCTCGCCTCGCTCTCACTCCTTCCTTCTTTCCCTCGTCTTCGATCATCGCTCTCTCGCGGCCGCACCGTACGTCGCCGGCTCCCTCCTCCCTCTCTCGATCTCTCCTCATCCTCCGGTTCGCTCTCGACCTCTCACTGCGCCATTGCCCCCATGCGACTGGGTTTGGATATCTCCATTTCGATATTCTCTTGTTCTCCGACGGCACGTTGAGCGAGGTTTGGAGATTTCGCCCTTTTTCTTTCCCTCTCTCTTTGCTAGGCTGTCTATCTCACTGCTTCGAATCTTTTCTTATGCGATCTAGGGTCGCTTTGGGTTGAATCTCGCTTATTCTTTACTCTTTATTTTTTTCTTCGGTGGAAAGCATCGGGGATGAGTTATTCCGAATTTGGACTATGATTTTTCCCGTGAAGTAACGTGTATTGGGGGGGACTGTTTTGTACTCTGATGTTCTCCTCGACTTCTCCTCTGTTTTGTCGAAGACCTCACCCGGCTCTCGTTTTCTTCTTCATTATCTTGTTGCTGCAGGATCAAATTCTTGTTACTTTCTTCGTTTTCTTGTTCGCACGCCGTGACTGGGACTGGAACTGGAACTGATCGCCGCGACAGAGACAGGGAAGGAGACGATCATGTCGACAGGATCAGCGGGTTGCCTAACGCCCTCCTCATCCGTATTCTCACTTTTCTGGGAACCAGGGACACCATCCGCACTTCCATGCTGCACCGCCCCTTCGACCATCTCTGGAAGTCTCTTTCCCACCTGGCTGTACGTGAGGATGATTTTGACGGCATTCGCGATCCTAGAGCCCGCGCCCGTAGGTACTCTAGATTCCTCTTTAAGGTGTTTACCTTACTTGAGACCCGCGAAATCGAGTCGTTCATTTTCAATGTCGATTTCCACGCCAGAGGTTTGGAATATGATCATGAATTGGCAGACATGTTGGATATGTGGATGCTTTTGCCGCTGGAGAGAAGGGCGAAGCACCTCTCTCTAATGTATGGTTGGCCTATAGAAGGAAGGGTCCCGAGTTTTTACTACAGGTTGCCGAGCGTGATTCTTCGCAGCACCGCAATAGTTGGGCTTCATTTGTCCTTCTGTAACGTACAGCATCTTGGACAGATTCAGATTCAATTGCCCTCCCTCCAAACCCTCACAATGACCGATGTCAATTTGAGCGATGAGCTGTTGCTCAATCTTGTTTCGAATAGCCCATTACTGAAGGAGGTGCGATTTGTGGAATGCCATGGGTTGCAAGTTCTAAATTTCCATGCCCACCCCTCACTCGTGGAATTGATGGTTTGTTCTTGTGATGGTCTGGAGAGGCTAGATCTTTCTCGGTCAGGCATCAAGATATTGGTTGTCCGCATGTTTTCTCCCCTGAACATCACCTGCCCACGAGTCGACTCTTGAACTGGATGGTACCCTGGGAAAAGTGGATCTTACTTGCGGATCTTCCCTCAAGCAAGTGGCCCTCTATTTCGGCTGGGTTTCCAGGGTCGCATTTCAGGGATACGGCCGGGTCAAAACGCTTCTTTCGAAGCTCCGAAGTGTTGAACGCATTACTCTGTGCGATGCCATTGTACTGGTACGGCATCCATCCTCTTTAAATAAATCAATTTGAATTTCTTGCTGTGAGAGCTGTTAGTAGCGGCAGGGGCAGCTCTTCGTAGTGTATGTCGAAGCCAACTTGTGCGGCACGAATTGATGTGAAGCTTATTTGTTTAGTTTGTTGTATCCCTCGCTCTGGCATCGTTAACAATCATTACTCATCATGGCTGATATGCTCATTTGTCATCAGCACTCATTCGTTGCCTGTTTGAATTGCATTACACGTAGAATAAACGTATCAATTTAGCATGAGATGTCAATCTCACATCAATTGGTCGATATATGTGGAGGTGGGTTCATATGAGAGGAGGAATGATATAGATTTCTTTCTGTGGTCTTTTGGAGTCTTTACTCAGTATCGGGTCAGGACGTCTTTGCTGGACAGCTTAGCATATTGCTGGGACTAAAACTGATTCACTTCTGATGCCAATCTTTTTAGCTCTGGTTTTAAGCTATTCGGGAGGATTTAAGCATTTTGATGTCTGTGATGATAGAAGTCTGAATATAACCTTGCATATTTGTTAAAAGTTGGTTTCATCGGGAGTCTTTACTCAGTATCAAATATTGATTGAGGGCTTCATCTTTAAGGGTGCTTGTATGTGTCAATGCTTACAAAACTTAAGTATATCACCTGGAGGTGTGCATCAATTCATAGCAAAAAGGGCTACTGGGTGATAAGGAAATCAACTCTCTGGAAATTTCTCAGTAAATTTGTGAAGGGAGCACTCTAGCTTGTGTAATGCGTGCCATTCTGATTGATTCTGTGTTTTAAGGATCTCAGTTAGTCCAATTGTTCTCTCTTTTCCATCTCCAGCTCTTCAGTACAGCGAACCTGATGACTCAACAGCCTGTCCGTCCATCTTTTCGCTGGAACTGCGTCACAATGGTACTTAGATTGGCAAAAAGGCACCTACCGGGGATCGCTTTTTTACTGAAGAGTTGCTGTTGTCTGGAGACACTCACTATCTATGTGTACCCGCTAAGTGCTGAAGATATTGAGGTACCTGCATAATCAAAATTATTTGCCACCTCTTCGTTACAAAGATTAACTTTTGTATGCATACCTATTAATTTCGTGAACTATATTAACTTTAGACTGAACTATTGATATAAGATTTACCAATGCTTCATGATTGCCCCTTGTTTGGTTATTTGTCAGGAAAATGAAGGGGAGCCAGAATGGAACATCGATGAGTTGTTACATGATTATTCCCTTATATTCTATCTCAAGAATTTTATGGTATATGCATGCGTGACCAACTCATACGTGATCAAGCTTATCGAGTATCTACTCGACGATGCATGTGCTTTGGAGAAAATTGTGATCTCCAGTAAAAGGAAGTTTGGAAAAACTCGAGGTGGGAACTTATATTACGTCGGTGAAGAAGACTATACCTCCAATCAGCTTCTGGAATTTTCGAAGAAGCTGTTGAGTTTCCACAGAATGTGTTCGCGAGCAGTTGTACACCTAGAGTGAGCCAACTACTTCCTCCATTTCTTTGCTCACGAGACTCGGCGTGTGGTGGAGCTAGTTCTTGAAATTTAGTTTTAATTTTTCTTTCGGGTTTTTTGTGATCTACTGTGTTTTTGTGGATATGCACTCGGAAATTGAATGAACAAAAGGGAGAGCAAGAAAATTGCAGCAAAAGTCTGAATTTTGAGCATGTGTAAGGTGAATCGTCTGTCATACTACAGAACAGACAGAGTTGCTGCTCCCTTGATGAATAAACTGGATCATTGACCGCGTTGTTGATGTTTTCTTTCTCAACTTTGTTTGAATTTTTTTTTGTGCCATGACTTTTGAAGCTGGAGGGTTATTCCACTATTACTGCCAAGTCCTCTCATCCTATGGCCCTGTGTAGATTTTGAGACCCTTCCCATTGATGATTTGTGTTTTGACCAAAAAGAAATTGATGAATTGTGTTTTGACCAAAAAAGAAATTGATAATTTGTGCCCTCTTGTAATGGTACTTTCCCTTTTTAATCTCGTATATATTTCTCCTTCACAGGTTAGTCTCGTGGTTAATGTATCTAAGTTTTATGTTCCTAATATCTATGATGCTTTTACCCTTGCATGTCTATCAATTTGATAGAATTATCAAATTTTGATATTATTTGACTCCATTAAGCAAGCTGCAAGCACCACTTCCTTGTTGCTTGAACTTTGGTTAAACTATGTCCCCAAACTCAAATGGAAGTAATACTCCTGGCTATGGTTATCCAAGTTAGAAATACCATTATGTTTTTAGAGAATCAGTCGACTTTTTTTAAAATTGACTCCACTTCTCAGAATGACTTCTTCTTCCAAAAGGAAGAATTATGTGCAAATATGCTTATCAGTCCATAGACGCGAGTTTCTCTGGCCATTGAACTTGATCTATTAGTGACCATTTAGATATCATGTCCAAATGCTTTAGACAGCATAATTTAAACATTTTTCATACATTCCTTTCATCATGTATGAAATCAAAGCTCAAATTGCCATAGATGAAGTACTGCCCTTGCATGATAATCATTTAATTGTAGAAGATAGATTAGGTCACTAGACTGTGCTGTTTTGGGGAATCCTTTGCTATTAATGCTTCATCAACTTATTATATACAATTCATCACCATGGTAGAAATAAACTTCTCTGTCCATTGAAGCCCAAGGAAATGTGGGTGTATGAGTCTCTCGGTTAACATGTTCTCATAGCAAATAGAGAGAGAACTTTGAATTTCCATCTTTACAATATCCTTTTTAGTTGCAGATAGAGAACCACGATATGAACTTTCTTGACATCAAAATTTGTATCTGTAACAGCACTTCTTCCTCTCAAAACTTGAAAACTGCATTGTGGCCAGGAAGTCCTTCAACTTTGTTCCTAAACTTTGTTCCTATTAGACAAAATTTTAACATTGAATATAGAAAGCGTGAACCATAAAGAGGAAGCAGTACAGAAATAGCATTAAACATGCTTGATTGCATGAGGTGATTTGAACCAGGTATAACTAGCAGAGAAAAAAATGATTTTGGTAGAATTATTCACCTTTGGTTACGGCCTTGATTTTCATTGTCCAAATGACGGCAGCATCAAAGAACTCAGATACTTCCACAAAGTACTCTTTGACAAGAAAGCAACAAGATGGACTAATTCATAAGTAACCAAAATAAAAACCCTGGACCTGAAAGCACAAACTAGTTCATAAGAAGCTTCTATCACTAGAAACCATGGCAACTACATCTCCTATAACAAAGCAATGGGAACAGATTCCATCACCTTCTCAACTCTGGAACCATCAATTCCCTATAGAGATTCAAAAGCCAAAAAGATGGATAAATTGATTCCTATTTTTTATAGTACAAGTAAAGTGCCTACATTACCTACAAGTAAAGGGGTAGATGAACTATAGTACTTGCGTGAGTTCAAGATATATCTAGCAGGCTCGTAGAAAGGAGAGAATGTGAAGTTCCCGCATTATCTTATTCTTCAAGTTCACTAAAACCAAATGATTTTTAGTCTCTTCTAAAACAAGTTCATAAAAAAGGAAACAAAGAAAAGAAAGTAATATATAGTATTTAACAAACATCTCAATCTCAAGCACAATTCGAATTTGCTTCCACGGACCCAACCGAGAGACATAGAACACCAAATGATTTTCAATCCCCCTTAAACAAGTTCATGAAAAAGGAAACAAAGGCAAGAAAGTAATATAGAATATTCTATGAATATCTCAATCTCAAGCACAATTCAAATCCACCTCCACAAACCCAACCAAGAGACAAAGAATATCTTGATCTCAAGGATCCACATATCAGGCACAATTCAAATCCACTTCCACAGATAGAGATGTCCGTGTAAGAGGGGACAAATAACATAGAAGATGAAGAGCATAAGAAGAACGTGAAGAATTTTGGGGTTTTATTTTTAGAGCTTGTTAATTTCTATTCATATTTTTTTAACAAAATTGTCCTTATTCCAACCATCGAAAATGCCACATGCTCGCTGGCCGATGAACATTTGGTTGACCGGTGAGTTCAAGTTCTTATTTGAGACTAGTTTAACTACTTTGAATCCTTATTTGAGATAATAATCACTTTAGGTTCTTAGTTGAAGAAGCACCACCATAGCCAAATCACATGGGTTTCTCTCACGAAGATGATGCGCCAACCACCTAACGCCAAACAAGCTTGAGGTCGCTAAACAAGCCTAAGGATGCCTAAGGTCGCGTGACCTCAGGTAAGGCTGTTTAGTGGTTAGATCTGACTGCCGGAGGGTGGATTAAAATAAAAATTCTTTATAATTTTTTTTATAAAAAATTTAGTAAAAGTCTTTTACAAAAGTGGTATTTACCAAACGGCATATAGACCAAAATTGTTTCATAATGCAAAATTTACCAAACGTTATTTGCATTTTTGGTTGCAACGCCTGGGTCACGATGGTCGCCTCCATCACCTGGTTCACGACCCAAGCGTGCGACCACCTGAGGTCATGCAACTAAGGGCGGCGATTGCCCTCCATGGCTAACGGTCACTGGGGTCGGGTAACCCCTCAGGCGGCGGTCACCACCGTCAAAGGCCCCTTGGCCGATGACTATCAGTTTTGTTGGTCCATGGAGAAGATGAACAATACAACTTGCATTCCGAAAATGCAACTTCCTAGGGCACCTCCTACCTTGCATTCAACCAAAGTCCTTTGAGGAGCTTTGGAGATGCAATTGCATCTTTCCAAAGTGAGCCCAAAAGCTGAACCAAATGCCCGCATTTGCATTTGGCTAAGGGACTTTAGAGCTCTAAAGCCCATTTCAAATACCGAATCAAACGCACCCTATCTTGAGTCTCATGAAACCCTTGCAAAGCCCATTAAACTCTTGTTAGCAACGTGAAACAAGTCTAGTCCGTTAGCCTGTAATTTTGATTCGAAACAGTTTTTATGCAATTACGCCAACCATGAGGAAGAGAGATTAATTTGTATTTAAATGTTTTATGAAATAAAATTTTGTTGTGACGTTAATACGTCATAAGATACTAACTGAAAGTTCGCGGTGTTAATTATCCACAGGTAAGAAAATTTACTTTACCTTCTTCTTTTTATGTTGATTCCTGTATCATTATTCTCTATATTTTAGAGCACTATTCAACCTTCGAAAGTTGCAGTTTAATCGTTCGTAGAGTCTTTCAATTTGGCATAAATAATACGACTATAATTATTCCTTTAAATTAAAGGAATGCTCTCGAAACATTTATTCTTCCGATTGCCCAATTGACGGAAGAACGAAACATGCGGTTCAAATTGCAACATTGTTGATGAGAAGTAATAGTGTCGTCGGGCTAGCAATGTTTGGGATATAATATTATAAGCTTTTTATTATATTATATGGGATATGTTTATTATAAGTTTCAAAACGTGTAATGAAAATATAATTAAGTCATACAACTTGCAAAAGTATAATTGAATCTTAAAACTTGTAAAAAGTGTAATTAAGTTCGAAGGCTTTTCAAATTAATATAATGAGGTTCTTTTGTTAACTCCGTTTAATTTGGCCAACAGAAAATATATATATATATATATATATATTCTCTCTCCTACACGATGATGATGTGGTTAAAGCGATGCTATTTGTGTCTAAATCTAATTTTTAATACAAATTTTAAATTAAATTATAAAATCTAAAATTATTTTTAAAAAAGGAGTTAGAATTGCCATTGCCCTCCGCCTCATCTAAGTCCCTTTTTCTCCCTCTTTTTTCTTTTTTTTCTTAGCTTTTGATTTAATTTAATTTAAATAATATTTATATTAAAAGTTAGATTTGGACCAAAACGACTCGTTTTGGCTTTATGTTTCATGTTTTTGCCACGTAGGAGAGACAATATATTAAAACAAGCCACATGAATATTATAAAGTCAACAAAAGAATTCGATTAAATCAATTTAACAAGTTAAAAAATTTAATTGTACTTTTTTGTAAGTTTTAGAATTTAATTATATTTTTATGATAATTTTAATACTTCCACCGAACAAATCTCTCTCTTTTATATATATATATATTGTCTATCTTTAAATCTAACATTTACCTATGATGAAGGCATGTGCTCTAGAGAGACCTACAAAATTCTCGGAAATTCAAGTTGAAAAATATTTGAAGTTGACATTCACTTGGTTTGTTCAAGATCACAACTATTTTTACTAAACGTATTCGATTAGCTCAAGTAATTCCTTATATTGGC
The DNA here is from genome assembly GCA_014858505.1 of Corymbia citriodora subsp. variegata. NCBI lineage: Eukaryota > Viridiplantae > Streptophyta > Magnoliopsida > Myrtales > Myrtaceae > Corymbia > Corymbia citriodora. The sequence continues at coordinate 22,208,589 of CM026420.1, read as the reverse complement.
TGTAAACCAATTAGAGAGCAAGAAACTGAAATTTCTTTTTTTTGGGAATGCGAGGCTCTATTTTATGGTAAAAATAGCAAAAGGTGCTTGTTTAAAAAATGCCCACACTCTTCAATTCTCCTATTCCAAAAGAAATATTTTTCTTCCCAAAGAGGGAATATTCTCGATATCTTAAATACCAGAGTTGAGATCAGATTTTTTGCTCGGTCCACATGCTCCCTTTCAAGTAGCCGGTTTCCTCGTTGGAAACTTGGCGGCTAGTGGGGCACCGTCATTGACTGGAATGACGGCACCAGTTAGGTTAGCAATCCTGTTGACGAAAAAGGCTTTAGAAATAATTGAATATATATAAATATATACTCTCTTTTTTCGAAATATATATAATTTATAGTTTCCTACTTTGCCTCCAAGTTAGGGTTTGCAGTCGTATAAGACCCTTCGAGTTCAAATCAATTAGCTTCACCCTCGTCTCTTTGTCTGCTCTGCTGCCTCTAGCGTGCAACCCGCAATGTGAGTTTGGTTCAATGCGTTCCTCTCGGATGATGAACTCGAAAGAGCGAACAACAATTCGTAATTGGTGTTTAATCATGTGCAGGTCGAGGATATGTGTAAAAAATTTGCCCAAGGACGTGACGAAGGAGCAACTGCGTGACCACTTCTCGCAGAAAGGACAAATTTCAGACGTCAAAGTCATATGTAGCCGGTATTTGTTGCCTTACCCTCGTTGTCTTATTATTCCCGCGATCACTTGAATTATTATGAAGGTGGTGAGACGTGAGTTTTTTATGTGAATTTGATCGTGCGCAGTGATGGGAAGAGCCGGCAATTTGCCTTTATTGGGTTTCGTACAGAAGAACAAGCACAGGAAGCTATTAGATACTTCCATAGATCGTTCATCGGTACTTATCGGATTTCTTGTGAGGTTGGTGATACGCTTCACAGTCTAGAGATTTTTTCTTTATGTGTTTTTGTTTTTCATGTTCTCTGTCCGTTATCTATGTTATTTTCAATCCGTAGAAGTGAAACGAAGGACTGTTAATGCACATGCAGCTAGAATGAATTGAATCACGTCTCTCTCTCTTCTCCAGTCAATTCTCTGTTTGCCTTTGCTGGCCAAGTTTCTGATTGTTCTTTAGACATCTTTTTGACTGGAGTGGAGCTATAAGAACTGTTTCTTTTTCCCCCCTCTGTATAGCTGATAAACACACGATTTCCCTCAATTGATGCTGTTTATAGTAATCCTATAGATGTTTTGATTATTGGAGATGGTGCACAGATAACCACTTGCATGAGGACACAATAGATTGCATGAGGAATCAAATACCTTTGTTGTGAATGCTCCTCTCCAATAAATATAGTTTGAACATGTGGATTCAAACCTTTTGCTTATCACTAGGTTGCACGAAAAGTTGGAGATCCTGATATTCCTCGACCATGGAGCCGGCACTCATTGAAGAATAAAGCAGCAGCAGCTGAGGGTGGGAAAAAGTTTTTTGGTGGTGATTCCACCAATGTGATTCCTAATGGACAGAAAACGAATCTTAAGAAGACATGTGAGAGTGATGACCGTCGGCTTCAGGAGTTCCTTCAAGTTATGCAACCAAGGACCAAGTCAAAGTTGTGGGCAAATGACACATTAGTGGCTTTGGAAGATTACCCGAAGGAGAGAGTCAACAGTAAACATACTCAAGCAAAGAAAAACATCAAAGAAAAATCAATAGAAGCAAAGGTTGACAACAAGGAGGTTATTGTATCTTTAGACAGCAATGCTTCTGAAGAGTCAGATAATGTCTTCCATGAGGATGTAATTTCTGACATGGACTACTTCAAGAGCAAAATTAAGAAAGAATGGTCTGAGTCGGAATCAGAAAGTAGTGAAGGTGATGTTGATCGAAAGGAAGCTCAAGTTCATCAGTCAAATGAAAGGTCCAGGCCAAAAAATGAAGCAACTATACATGATGATGAAGAAAATGATATGGCAGATGAGTTTGAAAGACGAGGTGGTGCTGATGATTCAGATGGCAAAGTACTTGACCCCACAAATCCCTCATCAAGTTCAATGGATGATGAGGATGAGATGTTGGAAACTGGCCGTCTTTTTGTTCGCAACCTGCATTTCGAGGCAAGGTAATTTTTTTGCTTAGACTACTTTGGAAGATATTTGCTGAGAACTTGTCTTGGAAATAATTTTCACAGAATTATTGACATTTCTCTGATAAATGCCCACATCATTATAGCCTGCCTTATGTGTACTTGCATGGTCTTTGTGTGAAGTGAGGAAGAGCTGGAAGAGTTATTTAGCAAATTCGGCAAGGTTGAAGTCCATGTTGTTGTCGATAAAGTAACAAGACAATCAAAGGGCATTGCCTTTATCCAGTATACCCTCCCAGAGTCTGCATCGAGGTACTGGATTTTTAAGAAAACTTGTGTTTCTTCTCTCCATTGTATTTATTGAACTTTATAAAAGATTAATTTTCTATCCATTTTACAAACATCTTAACATAGTAGTTTATTGGCGCTCCAAGACTACTTAAACTTATTCTCTAACTGTGAATTTGTTGGGCTCTAACTATGAAATTGTTGGCTCAGCTAGCGACAGCATGCTCACTATCCATTGCTCCATTAGTTCTTAGTCTCTTAGAATAGACAAGCAAGCTTGCAAAACCTCTTCTTCAAGTACACTGTCAATATTGTAAAATTTTCAGGCTTTAAGTTATTTTAAATTGCCTAATCATATGAGCAGCAGATGTTGCTTTTTTCTAGGTCATCAGTTGCTGCTGTTGTTATAAAATTATTATATGTTTTGCCACTTGATTTATGCCTTCAAATCTAACTGATACTCTTATTGCGTAAGATGGTAATATCTAAGTATATCATTGCAGGTAATAATGTAGAACTCGATCAGATGTATTACTTTGTTTTGGTTCTTGTGCAGAGCTTTGAAAGAATTGGATAATTCGCCTTTCCAGGGAAGACTGCTGCATGTTTTGCGAGGATTACCGAAACCCACATCTAAAAAGCAGGAGTAAGTAGTAGGATTCTATAATTCACTTGTGTTATGCTTCTCCAATATTCTGTCCTAAAGGAGTTGATAATGTTACTTTTATGTAGTGATTTTACTTCAAATCAAGCTCCAAAAACTTTCAAGCGACGTCGGGAACTAGATAGAAAGGCTTCTGAAGCAAGTGGAGATACAAAAGCGTGGAATACATTGTTCATGCGCCCTGACACGGTCCGTTTAGCTTCTAAATATAGATTGAAGACTATTCCTAAGTTGTCATGTCTAATCTAGAACTTTACTCAATATAATCATTTGACGAAGGGAAGAAATCTGAAACTCCATCTATTAATTAAATAAAAGTGTCTTCCGAGTTATGTAGAAAATCGTCTTGCTAGTGGAGAATCTTTTCCAGAATTATCTTTCCTGTCATGAATATTTTTGGAAAACTTTTTGGCATGGTCATGTAATTATCATTTCCCATTTTTACTTGGGATCTGTTTCTTTTGTATGGTGCATCTATTTGCTGTCATTTATGACGTCTTTACTACTGTAGGTTGTTGAGAACATTTCGAGGAAGTATGGTGTAAGCAAAAGTGATTTCCTTGATCGTGAAGCTGATGATCTCGCAGTACGTATTGCTTTAGGAGAGACACAAGTAATTGCTGAAACTAAGAAGGCATTGGCAGATGCTGGTGTCAACATAGCATCTTTGGAGGAGCTTGCCTCTCAGGGAGGAGAGGGTTTGAAAAGGAGTAATCATGTCTTGCTAGTGAAGAACTTGCCATATGGGTGTTCTGAAGATGAGCTGACTAAAATGTTCAAGAAATTTGGGAGTCTGGATAAAATAATTTTGCCTCCAACAAAGACAATGGCATTGGTACGTGGTCATCTCTTTACGCTTTTCCCTTCTAAATAGGACACCCAACTGCAGTGCACAACTTTTCCCTATTATTAGTGTGTTATTTTGGGAACACATGCCATTCTTTGATATTTGCTTTGAGGTGCAATTGTATATTCGGTGGTAATTTAATGGAGGTGAACCAATGATCAACATGCCTGCTGGGTCAGAAGGATTTGTTTGGCAATGTAGGCGACCTTCAACAGACAGCTAATGAGGGTTCAGAACCTTGGTGTGAACAGCATCTTAACTTCAAATGTAGATACTTGCTTATAAAATACTGATGCTCTAGATTTTTTTCCCCTCAATCCCATGATTGCTACTAGAAATTTGAAACTTGTGGAGAGAAGAGTGGAACTATTATGACTCATGAATACAAGGAAATATTATGTCATGCAAGAAACTCTTGTAGAATGCCGGGAGAATTTAATGCACATGTTTGAAGTCTCGACCTTACTAATCTAAGTCTTTGTTATTTGTATGTTGGATTTCTACTGCTCTCAAAGTTTTAAAGATACCTTATTTTGTTCCGAATGAGTGCTGGGAGCTTTTTGGTGTAGTCCAACATTCTAGACTTCAATTGTTGGGCAAGTATGACAAGTTTTTAGAAATATCAAAAGTACCAATTTATCTGAAGGATTCTAAGGTTATAAAACTTTATAATGGCAAGTAGACACACTTGATGCTTGTCACACTCCTGCACCTCGAGTAACAACATTAAGCAATTGTGATTTTCATACATGGTTGCTTTTCGTGTCATTGCTGCTTGTACAAATGATGTCAAGGTAGTAAGGAAGCTGCATGTTATGAGTAAGCTGTCAATGGGAGAAAGATTATCTATCTATACTAGAGCTAGGGGATACCTTTTAGTAGCTGGTTTGCTCATGATAATGTGGTATAGGAAACTTTGGAGAGGCTTAGAGCTTTTGTGCTCAAATAGTTATTGTCTTTCCTATTAATGAGGACTTCTTTCAGATCCTGGATTCTTTGAAATAGAATGGCACAATCACATTAATCTTCATGGGCCTATGTGTTGTCTCAGTTAATTGGCCATGCTATATACAGCCCTTCTTGAATTTGTTTATGACACGCCTTATAGTAATGATGTGCGATGTTCAATATATGTTGGATTTGGACGCATTCCGTGGTATCTGTTGCTCTCCTAGGAAGCTTTCTTTTTGCAAGTTGCAAAGCTATTGTGAAGGTTTCAAATAAATTCATGGGAAGCAGTTATCTTTTCCTGGGACTCCTTAACTTTCCTTTCTCATTCTCTTTTCTTTTGAATTTTCCTGTAATGTAGTTTTAGTTCAATCTACTAGCTTTGTTTAACCTCATTATGGTTACACTCATCAGGTTGTTTTCCTCGAACCTTCTGAAGCTCGTGCTGCTCGTGATGGTCTAGCATACCGGCTGTACAAGTATGTGATGTCCAATCTTTTTTGCTTCATGACAACACCGTACTATTTGTGTCTTGCATAGATGCATTAGATATGCTGCTCATGACTGTGTGAACTCCTCTTAAACTGGCCTTTTGCCACTTGTTGAAAATTCTTTAAATTGGGAAGTCTCATCCATTGATTTGGATGGCTCCTGTCTGATTATACCATGACATGTTACTAGCAAGAGAAAATATAGTTTCCTAATCTAATAGAAGATATTTGCGAGGCATCGTATGATAATTTAGGGCGCTTGAGATGGAATGGAGCAAGAGCAAGTGTCCTGTAATGCCAAGAATACATGTTTTTCTTGCCAAAAGTATAAATTATTTGGTTTTGAGATGCCATGGTAGTGAAACAATTGATACATTTTGACAGATGAGTCAATTTTCACATGATTTACTTGGTCTAATAACTAGCATGCCTAACATTTGATATCTTTTCTTTCTCATGATATCATCATTTAGTTGCTGTAAGAGTTTTTAATATAAGTTAACCATGATGTAGAGATGCACCACTGTACTTAGAATGGGCTCCTGGAAATGTTCTTAATCCAACAACTGAAAGCACTGGAAACAAGAGAACGGCTGTTGGTGAGCAGGATGTTAAAAGGGTATTACTGGAAGAACATGTGGAGGGACTATTGGACGTGGATATTGACAGAATTCAGGTCTACATTTTATTTCAGATCTGACATTTCGTGCCTTGTTACTTTCTATCTTCTTAAGTTTAATTTGGAAAAAGTATCATTGATAGACTTTTTCTTCTTTTTCTAACTTGGTTCAGATGTATGTTACCTGATCACATGAGTTCTGCTACTGCTTTGACTTGTGTTAATGTATTTTCCATCCACTCTCTGTTTTATGCATGTAATCAATTCTTCCGGAAATTATATGTACTTTTTGATGCATTTTTCAAAAGCACTAGCAAGAAAGAGAAATTTGAACAACACCATATGCATAGTCACTTGTTAGTTAGGTGTTCATGAAGAAATATGAGCACTTACAGTTGTATCAAGTTCTTTAAGGTAAAAAGACTTCTATATTGTAACAGAATTCGATACAATGAATAGCATCTCTGTTCAAATGCACTTGTTGATACATGAAATTGGTAGAGTTTGAGGCATTTTGACATCCTGAATTCTTAAATGGTTAATGAGATTGATGCAATATCAAAGTTACTGTGCTGGATGTATTCAAGAATCACACGCACCACTTTTGAAATATTTGAATTAGTGCTGCTGAGCTTGATTGGATTGATTGATTCTATCTTAATGTAGGCATGAACTGTTGTACAAGTATGATGATTTATAGCATCACAAATGTGAAGCATGATAGTGAGCTAGATTGGCCTTAGTATGAGGATAGGCCTATATTTTCCTTGCAAGTATTCCTGTCTTTTCCTTACACAATGTATCATGCCATTTTCAATCTATTTTTAATTTATATTGTTTCTGCAATGTCATATATTGGTTTGTCCATTGAGCCTCACAAAAATGTAAAGCTCTTCTTTACTTGCATTTAGATGCAAATTATGCCTTTGTCTAGTGTGTCTGATGTGATCAACATTTGAAAATGGAACTTTTCTTAGCTTGCTAACTTAAACAACATAATTGTTTGTATGAAATGGTTGATGCAGCAACTCTTTGTATAATATTTCCTGATTGCCTGTGCTTTTACTTAAAGCTTCTCTTCCTTTGACATAATAGTATGATACAACATGCTGCAGTATTATGCATGCCAGACTCGCCAGTAAACAAGTTAGTGATAATTCCTGCTTTTTTTTAGGGGTATGCTTATGTTTTTCTCTTTGATTTTACAGTCACGGTCACTTTTTGTGAAGAATCTTAGCTTCAAAACAACTGACGAGGCTTTGAAAAGCCACTTTAGTGAACGAATGAAGGAGGGAAGAATTCTCAATGTCAAGGTGGTCCTTTGGGTCATAAGAATTAATGTTATGATTTGTTATCCTCCACTATTTATCAAATTATTGTTGTTTTCTGTACAGATAAATAAGCACGTTAAAAATGGAAAGTCAATGGGTTATGGGTTTATAGAATTTGATTCAATGGAGACAGCAGCAAATATTCGCCGGGATTTACAAGTAAGCCTCTTCTTTTTCCTCGATAAATTTCTGTCTTGTAATTTGCTCATATTTTACATGTGTTGTCTCCAGGGAACCAACTTAGATGGGCATGCCCTTATCATGCAATTTTGCCAAGTAAAGAAAGATGAAACGGTGCAAAATAAAGATGAAAATGGTAGAAGTTCAACCAAATTGCTTGTGAAAAACGTTGCTTTTGAGGCAACTAAGAAAGATTTGAAAAAGCTCTTCAGCCCATTTGGAGAGGTAATTTGCTTTTCTCATTGTCAGTTATCAACTGTGCATGACTGACTCCACTTTATGGTGGATTAATGAAAGAGGACACCATATGCATTTGTTGATGAAGAACTCTATAGTGGTTGTGGATGTAATTTATGGATCATCTTGTCAATAAGCTAATTCAACTGTCATCTTGTTTAATGAAATTCAGGTTTGCATGGGTCTTCTAAATTTTGGACTACTGCTCTTTAAAAGAGTTATTGATTTCTCTTTGGCTTAATTCTTACCACTTATATGTTGGAGGTACAGATTTTTATCACATTTTGGTTGACCAATGAGGTGATTTCACAGATTAAACATTTGAGGCTGCCCAGGAAATATGGAATTCATAGAGGATTTGCATTTGTGGAATACGTCACAAAACAGGAGGCACAGAATGCACTGCAAGCACTGGCCAACACCCATTTGTATGGAAGGCATCTGGTAAGTTATCTTCTCTTACTCCAGAATATGTTAGATTCTTGCATGCAGTTAAACTGGAGTTATAATTGTGATATTCAGGTGCTAGAGAGAGCAAAGCAAGATGAGAGCTTGGAAGAGTTGCGTGCTCGAACCGCTGCTCAGTTTAACAATGAAAATGGGTATAGTATGGCCAAGTTGTCCAAGAAGAGGAAGCACATGGCCATCTTGGATGAGGATAAAATAAAATTCAGAAGAATTGCTGATTGAATGCCGGCTGAGTTTAAACTGCAGGACTTTCTGATCGAAATATTGCTTCAGGCGATGTACCACGAAGGGGAAGAAGATTGTTTTTATTAGGTATTTAATGGTTTTAATGGTTGGCCCAGTTTGCTGATTTTGGGTTCTAGTTTTAGTTGGTTAGCCGCCCTTTCTGCTTTCTGCCAATGCATGGTACTGACATTTTCAATATGTTATTTAACTTCTTCATTTTGGCCTTGAATTAATGGAACTATTATGTTTATACAGTCATGGTGACTGGTGACGATAGATGCTTGTTCCCACTCTTGTCCATACATCTTATGAGACATTTTAGCGGGGATGACTCTAGAAGTGTCAAAAGTTGTGTACGACGCTCACTTTAGTGTTAAAAGTTTCTTTTGGATCATTTAAATTTTTTGAAAGACAACATTTTCAATGCCAATTCAGATATGTTTGGTCAGAAACTTGACATGGCCTTTTTTTGTTTATTAATTTCTAAAGCCAGCGTGGGTCGCCGAAGGTCTAGGTGTTTGGTGGATGTCCCCAAAATAAGAACACTAAATTCCCAAATTGAAAGAGAACCCCAATTTGAACCCTAACCAACCTATTTGAGAATCTATTTTGGTTCTTTCCCGAAATTACCAACTTAATATTGTAAATGGAAGGTGAAAACTTTAATAATGGCTCACATTAGTTTAACAAAGCAAACTAGATGGTAAGTATTATTGTTATCATGGTTACCGAGTCTAAAAATATATTTCGGACTCGATTGAATCTCAAGAGAAGTATACATTTATAGAGAAGGCTCGAAGTGAAAAATTTTCCAATGGTTGATGTGAAAATTCTTCGATCAAGCAACATAGGTGATCTTGGAGCTACTTGAAGAACAACATTAACCTCCATTTACATTAATGGATGAGTTGGAGGATGTCGACTCAATGCAAGCTGAAATAAAGTCTTTAAATTATAAAGACTCAAAGAAAGTGTTATCAAGTGCTTATTGTGTTGTTGTTCTCTTATGTTGTCCATTTTATGGTCAAAAATAAAGTGAGTGATGAGAATAAATTCAGTCTACCATAGTTGAAGATAAGTGGAATATGAACTTGTATTGGGAAATTTGTAAGTATAGTTGTGTGGTCGCTTTATTGCAATTTTTAATGGAACAAAAGGTTTGCTGCAATCAATGGTGAAAATGGAAGGTTGGAATTCATTGGTTGTAAGCACTCACAAGTTCTCTTGTTAAGTTGTGACATCCTGAATTTTAACTCATTTTAAGATATATAAAATTATTATTTTATTAATTGCAATTACATGAAAATCGAGGTCATTCTTGGATCGAGGAGGCTCAAATGTGAATTAATATTATTTTAGTCACAGGTTGAATATGTGTAATTCCTAAAAGCCGCATATTAGTCTAAAATGCACTGAAACTACAGTTAGTTGTATTTAGCCATGAATTTTAATTTGATTTCGGATATCGAACTTTCAGAGTCATCAAGAGCAAAATATTGGATGCCACCTCATTAAACTATCTATTTATCATTAAGCATGAAAATTCAAAAAATGGATTAACCGACTAAGATTTGAAATTGAAAAAGGAGCTTGGGTCAAGTGAAGGCCCGATGGGCCTCACGCCCATCATGGTCGGCCAAGTAGGGCCCACCAAGCCTAAAACAAATTTACCAACCTATTTTTGAGCCCAAATCCAATTCTAGCCCATTTTAAACCCAACAACTTTGTGAGGCCATTGCTATTTATTGAGCCTAATTCCTAGGCCCACATCTTCATTTCTGACTCAAGGGTAATTTGAGAAATTTGTGTCCAAAATAGGTGAAATTAATAAAATGCCCTTTTCTAGAAACTTCAAAGAAAGTTTTACTTTATTTTTAATTTAATTTTATTCTTTTCTTTTCTTTTTCTCTCTCTCCCTTTTTTTTCTTTTCCCCTCCCACGCTTCTCTCTCTCGACGTCTCCCCCCCCCTAAAAAAAAATAAAAAAAAAAATCAGCCGAACTCTCTCTTTTTTCCCCTCAATCTTTCCACGTCCATTTCCCCACCGAAGGCCCTCAATCCCATATCTTCTTCTCATCCGTTTGATTGTTTACCGTACTATCCACGCTGCCTCGCCATCATCGTCCGTGCGTCATTGTTGTTGCTGCCACTTCGCCGTCCTCCTCGAGCCTCATGGAAACCACCGCAAGACCCATTTTTCTCTGGCACCAACTTGCCGTTCCAAACGTAGCCACGCACAGCCCTCGCCATCCCTATTTCGGCTATATTGTCGAAATTGTCGTCGAGTGAGTTATTTTCCTAATCCTTCTATTAGGGGTGGATTAGTTAGCATTAACCTTGTTTAGAGATAAGGATTGTTAGTTTATGCTTAATGATAATTAGATGCACTGATATTGTTTAGTGTGAATTAATTACAGTTTAGTTATGTTTGATGCTAATTAAATTAGTTAATTGAAATTTAGCATGATTTTATTATAATTATTTATTTATGGAATTAATTAATTATAATTATTTGGTGGTAATTAATTATTTATGGAAATAATAAATTATGATTTTTATGGTAATTAATTGTATAGGGAAATAATTAATTATGATTTTTTGTGGTAATTAATTATATAGGGAAATAATTAATTATGATTGTTTGGTGGTAATTAATTATTTAGAGTAATGATTAATTATGATTGTTAGTTTATGACAATTAATTATTGATGGAAATAATTAATTAGGATAATTTATTTTGTGTCAATTAATTATGATGGAAATAATTAATGATGATAATTTAAATTGTGATCATTAACAATTTATGGAAATAATTAATTAGGATGATTTATCTTGTGGTAATTAGTTATTTAAGGAAATAATTAATTATGATTAATTCTTTTGAGGCAGTTAAGCATTTATAGAAGTAATTATCTATGCTCTATTTCCCTAGTGTTAATTAATTATTGTGATAATTCCCTTTGTGATAATTAATTGTTGTGGTAATAATTAATTAAGAGAATTTCTTGTAGTATTGGTTAATTATTATGGGAAATAATTATTTACAAATATTCTTGTAACTTTAATTAATTGTTAGATAGCAATTTATTGCATTTAATACCCTTTCAGATATTTAAATATGGGTAAAATTATTATAATTGGTGATTACGTATACATGTGTTAATTATAAATGACTATTGGATAATAGCATTAGGGCGATGAGTAATCGCCATTTGTGTTAGCTGTTTGATTTATATGTTAATATTATAAATATTCATTGTTGTTGGAAGTTTGTTTGTCTTGGAAATGTGATTGTTGGATTATATACTTTAATGATTACGTCAAACAAAATTGCGTGACCATCTATTATTATTGCACTGCATCATACATGTGACACTTGCAATAACAAGTTATGTGAGCACAAACTATGGTCATAGTGGCTAAAAATGAGAAGTAAAATGAATTTGAGTGGTTAAGGTGCTTGCATGATCACTTAATAAAAATCCATTACCCCTGTATGATACAAGCATACCATTCATGACCATGATAATACTCCCGTTTGAGGATGGGTGTGCCATTCATGGTCATGATGAAACCCTTGCTTGATTGTAGGTGTACCTTGAATGCCCATGTTAAAGCCCCGTATGATTATGGATGTGCCTTACGTGGTCGTGATAATACTCTCGTATAATTACAGGTGCCCTGCGTGGCCATGGTAATACCCTTGTTAGAGACGGACATGCCTCGAGTAGCCGTGATAAATGCCCAATTAAGTCGGAAGATGGCTAATCTTCAGGTTGTACTCGCCCAAAGGTTCATAATAAATGGAATACATGTGAATGCATTGCACATAAGGAAATAATAATTGTGTTTTGATTATGTGAATGCCTGATTGCATTATTTTTAGTATGTGTGAGTTTGTATCGTGTAGAGTGCGTGTGTCAAGGCAATGTGAGATTGCATTTGATGGCTGTTATGTACTGTTTATGATTGATGATATATGCACGTTAAAAGTTAAGGCAAAGCGTATAATGTTTTGTTATTAATATGCCATCGATAATAATGTCCATGTTGGGGTACCCGAGGTGAGAAGACTTCCTAATTGAGACTGAGATTTATATCTCACCCATTGTTGTTAACTATTTTTAGGTTCATAATATAAAGAACCCATAAGTAGTGCAGTCCGTTGCTGTATTTTGAAGAGAGTAAATTAACCTTACCCTTTAGAGATAACATAAATATGTCGGAGAAATTCAGATATGATACCTCGACGGATGAGGGACCGTCGCGCCCCCGTTGGAGGAGCCTGAAGCCCTCAGATTAGCCGCCTGCCAGTTCCCGGCCGATTCCCCCTCACGATAGCTCAGGTCAGGGAGCGCCTGAGAAGAAGGAACAGGGAGCGCTCAACGAGGCCTGCCTTGTCCGGATCGGACATCGATGGTGCTCGAGAGCGCTTGTCATCGTTGCTTACGAAAAACAATATACTTCGAATTTTTTGTCATAAGAAACATCTGAATGTTTTGCGTTATATAAAATTTTTAAAACATAATATTTTCAGAATTTGTTCAAATTTTAGATAAGTATTAGGTTTTAACCGAGTAGTACGGCCTTTCGATAAGCCTTCGACGGCTGAGGAAAAGAGCACCCGAAAGCGAAAATCCCCGCTTTAACCGAAAGAGTCCTCCAAGAAGACCGGACCACTTCCACCAAATCGGGTCGGACTCGGACTATTTGATCTTCCGATGGGTGCTCTGAGCGGCGGCTGCGGCGGCCATGGCGGGCTCTGGGCGTGGAACGGTGGTCCCTGGAGGAACGAGGGATCCTCGCGCCCTCGTCGGAGGAGCTCGAAGCCCTCGGATTCCGTGGAGTCGGCCGGGGGAGCCGCCCGCCGGTTCCCCCTCAAGCAAGCGGCGACGGCGGGCTCGCTCGCTCTCGCCGGCGACGCGATAGCTCAGGTCAGGGAGCGCCTGAGAAGGAGGAAGAGGGAGGAGGGCTCGGCGAGGCCTTCCCCGTCTGGATCGGACGTCGATGGTGCTCGCGAGGTCGGTGTTTGATTACGAATGTTTCTTGTCAGTGTTCCCTTGGATTATATGATGATGATTGAGCAGCATCTGCAGTGTTCTGATGGAGGCATGATTGACTGTCTGCTTGACTGTAGTTCAGGGAATGTGCTCGATGGTTTTGTTTCTAGTCCCTCGTTTTCTCTTGCCAGATGTGAACGCTGAGACTATACTTTCTGACTTGGGAATCTAGCATACTTTATGTTCACTTCTGCTTCTGGGAAAGCCCTTCGTTTGATTTCATCAGATAGGAATGGGATAGTGATGTGTCTTCTCACATGATTGACTAGCTGATATTGCCTGCAGAGGAAAAAAGAAATGTGATTCTGAAAGAAATAGCTGATCATCATTGTCTTAGATTGTAGGGAAGAGGTGGGCAAATAATCTCCACCTTAGGTGTTATGGTTTTTCTTTGACGTCATTCGCATGTCATGGGGTAATTCTTGTACCAACTATAGGTGTGTTGATATAGCACTGAAAAAAGTGTACCAAGTGGCCGGTGTCTTGTTCACTAGTTTGGAAGCCATGTGGGCTTTTCAATGCGAGAACTATTTAAGCACAGGTGGCGCGTTTATGTCTTGACTACCTAGATATTAGATTAATACATGAAGTGGTCTTTTGGTGTACTACTATCCACCATGCAGTTGAGCTTGCCAGATTGATCACTTGAAGGTGCTATTGCTTAGTTTTCTAAGAGTCATATGTGTTGATGGGCAAATCATGTGCTGCTCACTTTAAATGAACGTGGCATATAGTTCAAAGAAGACAATTTCCAACTGTGGTCAAATCTATTTCTAGTTGAGCTACAGCTGGAGCCATTTTGTGTTGTGGTAGTGAACTTTTCATCTTTTCATGCATCGATTGGAAACAGGTTCCACTTCCACTGAGGTTTAAGTTCAAAATGCCATAAATCATACCCTAGAGACTGGTAATGTCTCATGTGATTACACTTCTTCCTCTTTTGCCAATTTTCTTGTCTTGTGCAGAGCATACTAGTTAATCTCTCTCTTTCTCTCTGTGAGTCTTTTGGGTCAAAAGCTCTTCTATGAGTATGAGTTCACCATTTGACTTCTTTCTACGTTCCAATAAGTCTTGTAAAGTTGGAAGAGGAAAATAAGTTTGCGAAGTCTGTGAACTGCTAAATTTGCTTTCCTCAGAGAGAGGAAAGGCTGTGTATACTCATGTTCGTTTGGTTCCTTTTCTCATTTAGGAGGTAGATTTTTTCTTTTCAAAACATGGTAAAATTTAAGGCTGAGATGGTGTGAACTTCTTTTTGTCTGCAACTGTTATCCTTTTACGAGGGTCAAATGTTTTTGTTGCTTCGTTAGAGTTTTAATGCTTGGTTTGGTTATTAAAGTATCTGTTTTTAAATTTTGACCCAAAGCTATGGCACAGGACATCATGGGCATTCTCTTTTCAGATCATGACTGGTTTCGGGCCCTTCGCATGACTTCTTATGGATTCCTTCTCTATGGCCCTGGTTCTTATGTCTGGTATCAGTATCTTGATCAAACTTTGCCTAAACCAACGGTTCAGAACTTGATGCTGAAGGTATGATCAGTTTTCTTACAATTTTCTTATAATTTGTGACAAAACATAAAAGCTTACTCTTCTAATTTCATTTTTCTTACAGGTATTGTTAAACCAAATCGTGCTGGGCCCTACAGTTATTGCAGTTGTTTTTGCTTGGAACAACTTATGGCAAGGGAAGTTATCTGAGCTTCCAAAAAAGTATCAAAAAGATGCTCTTACCACACTACTCTATGGTAAGGTGCTCTTCAATCTTCAAAGCTGTCTTTATTGATCCAATGCTAGGTAAAATCGTGTATTAGCCATGTTCCTCATCTTTGCAGGATTTAGGTTCTGGATCCCTGTCAGTGCATTGAATTTCTGGTTTGTTCCTTTTTACGCTTTTCTGGCATTTCCATGATGTTGCCTGACTAGAGATAGGAGAAACTTGTTTGAGCAGATAGGAGCTCTTTCTCAGTTAACCTGGTTTGATGAATTCACGGTCATCAAATTCCTTATGGTTTTTAGAGGCGCTGTAACTTGGATGCAGGGGAAAGATGATGAAAAATGTGTTAATGCTGTTAATTTCATGTTTATATTTTCATGCCACTCCTATCAGGGTTTATTGTTTCACAAATCTGGATTACTTGGATATTCAGGTAGATCTGGTATGAAATGCACCATCGCCACTTCGAACGATTCATGTTGCTGACCTCAGTTAATGGGAAAGGGCTTTGTGGTGGTTATTTTTGGGAGTTTTTGTTTGGCATTCAAGAGTTGGAGTCGCAATTTTTTTCTTTTTTTGTTTGATATACCATCGACGAGGCATTCTTTTGGCATTGTGGAGAAAAATTTTGAAATAATTTTCTATTCTTTTTTCGCCGGCAGTCTTCCAGCTTTCTTCTTATTATGTAGAAAAGCTTACGTGTCATTGGCACATTATACTAACATTTCTGGCATGCTAACAGGGTGGTTCCCCTTCAAGCTCGGGTAGCTTTCATGTCCACAGGCTCCATCTTCTGGAACTTCTGCTTGTCTTCCACCATGAGCAAGTAGCTCTATATGCTGAACCTGATTTTTCTCCCCGATGTCTTCTCCCTGAAATAGAAGCTGGGGCTTCAATTTTGCTGTGCTGTCCATTGGTTAAACTGAAAACTTTGGAATTGGTAGAATTCATTCCAAAGCTTCATAAGACGAGTCCTTGTTCAATCTTTACATTGCTTTCTTATTGAAACTTGCTGGGCTCTTCTAGATTGTACCGGTCATGGGAATACTGTAAACAATGTTTACTGCCCAATTTCGCATCCAATTGCGGTGTTTGCTGTACAGTTTACAACAGCAAAAATTGAGCTATCATTAACATACAGGTAAAAATCAGGTGCTTGATTTCTGTATCTTCTGATTAGGGATGAACCATTCGTGTCAGCTCTACTACGTGGTTTGAGAATGTGCTTAAATGATTATTTGACATGACAGAGCTTCATTCAAGCTTTGATAATGGAATACAGAGATGAGTGAATGAAAGATGCTTCTATGGTTCTTTTCCTAGTCCCCTTAAATGGCCCCTTCCCTGAATGTTGTACATCACTATCTTTTGCTTGCTTCTGATGTTGGTAAGGTTCTAAAAAGTGTGATAAGCCGGCAAATTGGTCGTGCGATAGTTTTCTAATGAGTTACGTTTACTCATATCAAATTACTAACAATTATTTTAATTTTTCGAAATTACAAACTCTTTCAATAAACTAATATTGACTTCAACCGGTAGTTTTTTTTTATCATTTATGTTATGTATATTTTGCGTAAATTTTAGTAATACGAAAATTTATAATTTCATCTTTATTATAATATTCTGTGCATTGCAGGATTCCAGTAGATAAACACTAAAGGAATTGGGTTTTCTGCAGGAAAGTGGCTACTTCTAAAGTTTCTTCATGTTTCTTTCTCTTTGGAGTTGGAAGGAGTGATTGGTCAATTTTGCAAAATTTCTATTCACTCTGTTTCTTTCTTCTTGAGTCACATACTTGACCTTATTTCCAAAATTGAGTATGGGAACTAGACTAGTTGGTCTAATGGAACTGATATTTTTGTTTTTCCCATTACTTTATACATAGTCAGTTTGGTCTTGTCCAATTTTCTTTTGGAATCAGGAACTGGACCGTCTTTGGAATCAGGAACTGGACCGTCTTTGGAATCAGGAACCGGACCATCCGTACATTGGTTCCACTTTTAAGAACCGAGAACTAGATTGGCTAGTTTAGTCCAATTTAGGTGGTTTCCAGTTAAGGTAGTCTATTTTGCATATCCTTACTTAAATGACTAATTCCTTCTTTATCCAATGTCTCGTGATTCAATTATTTAATGAATGTTTACTATTCAAAATGTTACCTACTTAATAAATTTATCACCCTTATTAATAATATATGACAAAATCTCTTTTCTAAACGATATATATTCGTGATACCTAAAGGACACTAGTAAGGAACCAGTTTTCTAAACGCAAATATTCAATTCTAGTTATTAGCTAGCATGCACACTTGTTGTGCGCACGCAAGAAATCGACACAAATTATTAAGCAAACTCCCTCTATGATAAAATATTGGAATCGTCCAACAACCAAAAGGTGTTAGTAGTGCAAATGCTCAATATAAATGATCTGTATAAATATATGCCTAAAGGGAAAAATATTTCAAAACTCGAAATCTCCATCGGGAAAAAATCGAAAATGTCCGAATCTCAACATCGTCCACGCATACGGTCTTTGTAAAATTAAGTAATAATAATGAAGGACATTCGGAAGGAAGAGAAAAAAAGAAAGCTGGTCGGGGTCCTTGACAAAGGGAGAAAGATTCTCTATGTTCTTTATTTGTACAATAAAAATTGTACTCGATGTTAAAAAAATTGAGGGAAGATGCTAAGGAAAAATCGAAAGCAAAGGTCCCCTAACCTTAAAGCCCAAAAAAACATATGTTGATGCCCCTCCACCTCCGATGGTAACTTTAGGGTAATTTGCCCAAATCATATTCCCTAGATTCTAGCCAAACTCGACAACCGACTCCAACCCTCTTTTCCCCCAAATTTCAAATCAGTCCAAGTCCCCGAGACTGACCACTACTGATTGAATTCAATTCCCCCACCATCTTCTCCTTCTCCTTCTCCTTTAGAACCAGACAGACAGGGCTAAAGGTCCTTCCTTTTTGCGCTCTCATGGCTGGGTACAAGGCCGACGAGGAGTACGACTACCTCTTCAAGCTGGTCCTGATCGGCGACTCCGGCGTCGGCAAGTCCAACCTGCTCTCCCGCTTCACCCGTAACGAGTTCAACCTCGAGTCCAAGTCCACCATCGGGGTCGAGTTCGCCACCAAGACCCTGAGCATCGACAGCAAGGTCATCAAGGCCCAGATTTGGGACACCGCTGGCCAAGAAAGGTTTCCCCTCTCTCCCTCCATCCTCCCTCCCTCCTGATCAATCTTGCCGTTGCGGTTTTTGATCTCTCGAAGTTTCGATTCTGGAGTTGCGTGTTTGACTGGACTGTCGTGTTCGTGGGGATCGGATGAGATTTCTCTGTTCTGCTGGGTTTGGGTCTGTACTGTGGGACTGTCGTGTGTGAGCTCTTAGCATAGGTTTGAATATCGAGCTTGAGGGATGGTGCTTCTGAGCCAGGGGGTTGTATCCTCTCGTTCTGAGGGAGGCTCTTTGAGGTTAAGTTTCGATATGGATGGTGGTGTTGATGCATGTGATCTGGTTCTTGTGGATTTAGCGAGCTGTTGAATTCGTGATCGGTACATGGTCCACTGGTCGCAGTTCTATTACCTAGCATGAGGCTTTCAATTGCTTAAAGATATGTTTGGGGTCTAATAAGTATCCTCTCTCCTGTCTGTCTACTTTCTGTGTTTTGCCAGGGTTTCTTTTGAAAGTTTCATGACACATTTCTTTCCAAACTCAATATTTACGAATGGAATATCTTTGGAACTCTTTTGATGGTACAACACTGAAATGATGATTGGGTTATTGAGTGAACCTTTGCCGCTATTAGAAATCTGCCAACTAATTTTTCAATGGAACATCGGCGGCAGGATGAAGCATGTGCATCACCCATTTCCCCATGGTTTTGCAAGTTTGATAATTGTATGCCGGTTACATGTTTCTTTGTCTCTTACTTGTTCTACTGGTAGTTTTAGGGGCTTCGTTAGAAAGTGAGATCCTTTTGATTCATGGTGCTAATTCTAATTCATTTTGTGCTGCTGGTAGTCAAGAACGCTGAAATTTGCTTTAAGGAAGCTGGTTCTGATTTCTTTTTCCCGGAGGACCTTTATGTGATGGATTTTTGTTATCTTTAAGGTGCCTTTCACCAAGGATGTGTTTGGGATTTAATTCCTGATTCACTTAGTGCTAGTAAAGTGCCCATACAAGAAATATGCTAAGTAGAACTGGTTCCTTCATTTCTTTGTTCAACAGACTTGGCATGTGGTGGATCTGGTTCCTAAGTTTTAGTTTAATTTTGCGGTTATTATTATTATTATTATTATTTTTTTTTTTTTTTACCTTATTTGGAGAATATCTGGTTTCTCTAACAGTTTGGAAATAGGGCCTAGTTTTTAATAGAGTAAGGTTTGTGGATGTACAAATTTCACTCATAACTTGGAAATGGGATGCAAAAAAAGGAGTGGGAGAGCAAGAAAAGTCCAGCAAATTGCTTGTCACTTTAGCTAGACATGTATGCTGTCACCATGAAAGCCTTGTTGTTATTTATGGCTTCGTAGAGATGAATATTTGACAGTGGAAATCAGCTATAACTCGAACTGAAAGCATCTTGTGGCAAGTTTAGTTTCAAGATCTTGATTCCGTATTTCAAAATAAGCTCGAGGTTCATGTGATGATGCAATTTCCAAATGCAGAAACAAACTCATGTTGAAGCAAAACGAGTTTGCTTGGAGATCTTTGACCTTTTCTGACCTCTAAGTAGTCTTGCAAGTTTCATTGGCGAGCTGTAGATAGCAAGAAGTTAGCTTCAATAAGTAATGATGGAGAGGGATTATTTCGGTTGTACTCATGTCTGAAGTTGCCTTGCATGGTCAACAGTAAAAATGCCACTGGTCTTTTGAGGATAAACATGGCTTGTTGTGGTTTTTCTGACATGAAGGTGCAGTTGTAGTCAACATAAATTGTCACTTGACACTAACACTGAATGATCCTGTACACCTGCTTGCTTGGTAGTTGGAGGATAGATGTACTTTGCGCTCGTTGAGTGGACTGATGAAAAATGATGCATTCAAGTTTAGTGTGAATGCTGGAAGGAAGATTCAACTAGTATTAATGGTATCTGCTGCATGCTCTAAGTTTCCTCTTTTCATTAGGAGGGAATAACCGCTTCATTTATCTTCACAATAGCATGACTTCCTAATTAGTTTGTGACCTTGAGGATCTATTTAGTGTTGGAAGTTTGCGAGAGCTTAACGGGCAGATTAAAACCCAAACTTGATTCAACCATGCATCAAAGATACCTGGAAGAGAATTATGTTATCTGATTTTAATTCTTGCACAACTTCTTACTGAAACAATGAGGATCTGACTAGAGGTCACAGCCTATGTGATGAGCATTCACCAGATTCTTATGTTTCTTCAGCAATGAAGAAAAAAATGTGGAAGACAATGTACTGCATAATTAAAATCTTATGATAACAAAACCAATCCATGTACCATCACGACAGTGATGGAGGTGGGATTTATGTTTTGAGGGACATTGCTGTGAATTTTTTTGTTATAACTGAATGTATTGAGTCTAATTGTTCAACTTCTCAGGTACCGTGCCATCACTAGTGCTTACTATAGAGGAGCTGTTGGCGCTTTACTTGTGTATGACGTCACTAGGCGTGCGACTTTTGAGAATGTTGGAAGGTGGCTGAGGGAGTTGAGGGACCACACCGACCCCAACATCGTGGTCATGCTCATTGGCAACAAGTCTGATCTCCGCCACCTCGTGGCAGTCCCACTGGAGGATGGGAAGTCATTTGCTGAGAATGAGTCACTCTATTTCATGGAAACTTCTGCATTGGACGCCACCAATGTGGAAGGAGCTTTTGCCGAAGTCCTTAGTCAGATTTATCGGATTGTGAGCAAGAAAGCAGTCGAAGCAGGTGACAACCCAAGTGTTTCTTCTGTTCCTGGTCATGGACAAACGATCAATGTCAAAGAAGAAGGTTCTGTTTTTAAGAGGATTGGATGCTGCTCCAGTTAAGGGGGATTTCTTTAGCTGCTTGTTGCTACTAGGGAGGGTCTGCTAAGCGCTACCTCTGTGTATATCTTTTTTCTTACACAAAATGTCTTCGGATATAAATTGGTCTGGGAATTGTTGATGCAGGAATTCTGGAAAGTTGGCCTAAAACTAGTCAGGCCAGTTGAATTTGATAACTAGGTCGAATTGAAATGATGGTATTCTGATGGTGACATCATATTAATCACTACAATCTTGATTATTGCTCCGATTAGTCGAAAGTGTGAGCAATTTCGTTTGGACAATGTTGCAATGAGGTGAGACGAAGGTTGTGGTGGTTCTTGGAGGAGGAGGGGAAGGGATGGTTGTGGTTGGGAAGTAGGGGTGTCAACGGGTGGGGTCGGGTCTTGATGTTACCCAACTTGATCCGAATAATAAGGGTTATGTCATTTGACCCAAACTAACCCGATTCGAAATGCATAAAATATGAAGAAAAATAACGGGTTGGTTCGGGTTGGGTTTTGGGTTTTTTATTAAAAAATATTGCAAAGATAATTCGAAATGCTCTTACGTGATGTCGTGAGATTTCGTCCAGCCCATCCATAAACATCTCTGCAGACAGATAATACTCTATTCTCGGCCGCGAAAAAGAAGCAAATCATATGAAAGATGAGGAGAGAGAGAGGGGGAGAGAGAGGGAGAGAGATTGATGGGGGTAGATGAGTTGCGAGTAGAAAAAGATGTAGAGGAGATAATTTGGGTGGGTGTATTTGGATTGAAGCCTTTAATATGTTTGGATCGGAATAATATTCCAACCCTAACTTGACCCAAAACATATATTTCATTTGTGTTTATAATTGTTACCCGAACAGTATTAGGACCTGAAACACTCATCATACTTATTTCGTGTTCGGGTTATGTTCATATCATTTTCAGATTGGATTGGATATGTTTTTTTAACACATCAAATGAGGAGAGTGGTGGGGTCCAAGCGGCTTTGCTCCACCTGCTTTCTGGCGGGCAGCCCTTGGAGCCACTGGCGTCGGTAATATTCCCTGTCCATTCTCAAGTCTAAACAAATGCCGCTGGACAATTTGTCAAACGCCCGGTTTTGATTGTTAATTTCGTCGCTCTTTAGACAAATCTGCCTCCATGCCCATTTTCCCTCAATGGCTGAGGCAATTAACGTGCAACATTTAACTTATATATATATATTTATATGATTTTACAATACCCTTGCACTTGATTTTGTACTGCGCAATATTGTACACTATGATTTCACATTTCTCGGCACTTTTGTGTTTAAATAGAACGAGTCATATATATTTGTAAGTGGTACAGTATTATAAAATTAAAAATCTTGATAGACTTGTTTCATAAATTGCAAATAGAGATATATAGGGCTCATGTCTCCGCCTAGCGATTTAGTACACATATTGCTCTTTTTTTTTTTCAAAAATTATTGCTATTTAAATGCCATGATTTAATTAATTCATCATGACAAATTTAAAACTATGTTTTTTTTTATTTATGGACATCATTCTAATATATTTGCTCCACGTAATGAAGGGATCACTTAGATACTTTGTCAAATTTGTTGAAATTGCATCTTAAGGATTATATGCCTTACTATTGTAACAATTAACATGTCCGTAATTAAGGTTTTTCTCGTTTTGTTTCTTTTCAAGGAATTACTAACATAATGTTCTTTAAAATTCGCTTTGCAATGGCCATTTTTAGGAAACAACGAAATTCACCCAAGGATGTGTCACAAATGATGATAACAAGAGCATGTAACTAATGCAAATGATGGTAATATTTGTCCTCTAGACTATAACCTCTTGCATCAAACATTCAAGATTGGCAAAGACGGGTATGCGAAAGAATTGATGCGGAGTAAAGGTCCAACTTACACCATATTGATCATGAGGAAGATGGACTAGAAAAGGCACTCCCACGCTTTACAAGTCATTAAAACCCGAGAGCACAAATCTGATTATTCCTAAGTTATAAAATAAGGTTTCGACCAAAAAAGTTATAAATTAAGGCATGTGTGTAAATTGCGAATGAGATATTGCCAAGTCATCAATCCAAAGAGAGACCTAAGGTTCCATAGAACATGTAGATTTGTAGGTGGATTCGATTTGCACCATTGGATTTGTTTGATATGAATTGCTATCCATTTTTGTTAGATCAAGATGAATTTCTATTGTTGGATTGATTATATGAGTACTGATCCTTCACCATTAGATAAAGAAAAAGATCTATGGTTGTAAAGAGATGGACTCATGCACAGATAGGTGTGCCCTCCTCTATTTTTTTTTTTCAGAATTTCTCTTTCTAGACACTCTCTCTAGACACTCTCTCTAGAATTCCCTCCCTCCTTGTGTGTGGGAGTAGTATGAGATTTCTCTTTAAATTCCTCCTTGTATGTGAGAATAAGAGCAAGAGCAAGCAAGCTTGACTTAAAGCTAAACAAATCCTCCATTCATTTCCATCAAATATGTTATCAAATATAAAATTACACCTCAAAGCAAATATTAAATAGTAACACCCCATAGGATTAGATAAAAAAAACGCACTATAATTAGGAAAAATATCTTTGCTGTGGAAAAAGAGTCTTCGTATCTTAATGCATGTATTTAATTATATAAAAAATTGTATTTTCCTTGAAAATGCACAAAATACACCTTGCCCACCACAAGAAGCGTAAAATAAAGTCTAAATTAAACCGAAGTGCTCATTGAATAAGCGTAAAATAAAGTCTAAACTAAATCGAAGTGCTTATTGAATAAACGAAAAGATCTATTAAATCTTATGAGTCCCAAGTTTTTTTTCCACTTACCCTATCCTAGGCAGTACCCGCCTAATCCACCCACTAATCGTACTCTCTCGGCTAAATAAAAAAAATCATCACCATCAAGACTAATTTTTTTTCTTTTCTTTATAATGAGAAATGGATTTCTATTTATTTTCTCGATCTTGATCACGGTTCATCCCGTGGTTCGTTCCCGAGCGAGCAGCCCCGGAGATCAATTTTTTCCAAAGGCCGCACCAGAAAAAACAACAGATTCCTCTTAAACCTCTCGACGCGCTCCTGCGATGCCGTCTCTCCACCACCTCCGCCTCTCCACCACCCTCGAGCGCCGTCGCCGGACTCGGGCCCGGCTCGGAAATCCGACGTCGTCAGTCGCTCCGGTCCCAGGTGATTTGTCCGCGCCTGCAAGGTGTCGAACTTGGATGCTTTATCATTAGGCTCTTTCTTCGAAGTCTTCACTCGGTCGCACATGCTTCGCATTCCGGTCCAATGGAGCAATCTTTTTCCTCCAATCGAACTGGGTTTTCTTGGGTTGTTTGAAATAAAGATATTGCAGCGCTGTATTCTTGGAAGTGTCGATTTTTTTTCTGGATTCATTTGTATTCGTTGGATTCTGCCGAGTGGAAATAATGGGATTTTCCCAACCTCTTGCGAACGTCAAGCATGAATTCTAGGGCTTTATTTGGTCCCAGAATAGTACACAAGATTTCGCATTTGCTGTTCAGCTCTCGGACATTGTGCGACCGTGGGTTCCGCGGTGGTAGTCTCAAAGAGGAATTCGAGTGCGTAGAGGAACCCTTGAACAAGATGTGGGTAACCGATTCTGATTGCTTTATGGATGATGCGCGCATTTTGAGTGAGTATGAATCGAGTGGTGAGGAATATTATTCGAAGAAGCAGGCGAGGGTTGATGCGGAGAAAGTGCTGCAAGTCCTTCAACAAGATGGTCCAGGTTATGATGCGAAGACAAATTTAGAGGAACTGCGGATAAGAGTTTCGGGGCTTCTCGTGAGGGAAGTGCTTTTGGGCATATTGAGAAGCACCGGGTTTGCTAATAAGAGCAGGTGCGTGAAGCTAGGGTATAAATTCTTTGCATGGTTGGGTATGCAGGAAATTTACAGGCATACTACGGATGCATACCACTTGATGATGAAGATCTTTGCAGAGTGCGATGAGTTCAAGGCAATGTGGAGACTAGTTGATGAGATGATTGAGAAAGGATTTCCAATGACTGCTCGGACATTTAATATATTGATTTGTACATGTGGAGCGGTTGGCTTGGCCAGGAGAGTTGTGGAGAGGTTCATAAAGTCCAAGGTGTTTAATTATAGGCCGTTTAAACATTCATACAATGCTATCTTGCATTCCCTTGTTGCCCTGAAGCAGTATAAATTGATTGAGTGGGTTTATCAGCAGATGATAGCTGAGGGTCTTTCTCCCGACATCTTAACTTATAACATACTTATGTGCGCAAAGTATAGGCTAGGGAAATTGGATCAATTTCACAGATTGCTTGATGAGATGGGCAGGCGTGGGTTTTCTCCAGATTTTCATACGTATAACCTACTTCTTCATGTCCTCGGGAAAGGAGATAAGCCACTTGCAGCGCTTAATCTCCTTAATCACATGAGGGAAGTGGGGATTGATCCCAGTGTTCTTCACTTTACAACATTGATAGATGGATTGAGCCGAGCAGGGAATTTAGATGCCTGCAAGTATTTCTTTGATGAAATGATAAAAAATAAATGCAAGCCTGACGTTGTATGTTACACTGTTCTGATCACAGGATATGTAGTGGCCGGGGAGCTTGAGAAAGCCATGGAAATGTTCAACAAGATGGTTATTGATGGACAGCTACCAAATGTGTTTACTTACAATTCCATGATTCGTGGGTATTGTATGGCTGGTAATTTTGCAGAGGCATGTTCCATGTTGAATGAAATGGAAGCAAGAGGTTGTAATCCTAATTTTCTTGTATACAGCACTTTAGTGAGTTATCTGCGAAATGCTGGCAAGCTTTCTGAAGCTCACTCGGTAATAAGACGCATGGTGGACAAGGGGCAGTATATGCACCTGGTTTCAAAGTTTAAGGGCTACAAGAGATGTTAAGTTTTGTGCAATGTATGGGTGGATCCTCAGGGCAATACATGAATACAGTGCCATAGACAACGTGTACAACAGGGACACAGAGTAAAGTATGCAGAGACTTTTCTCATTCTACATTAACTGCTGTTGCATAATGGGTTTCATTTATGTAATTGTCTGATGCGAAATATCTGTAGGGCAGCATATGGTTTCTATTTCTCATAGATTCATCTAGGTCAAATGGGCTATTCACCCAATACTTTGTGGAAGGAAGGCATCATTCTCATTTCAATTTCAATGAGAAGTATTGGTGCTTATTTATTAGTGTTCTAGTTCTTGAATGCTTAGGATACTTGAAGAGTTCAGGATATTAATAGTCATTTTGTAAGCATTTCTAATGTCAACTAATTTTGTAATGGAAAATGAAAATTCTGGATTGCATGTGGCAGTAATTCTTTTGTATGGTAAGCACTCTGTTTAAGGTATTATTATTGTCTTTGTTGGACTACAACTAGAGGGTTAGGCATAAGAACTTTTTCTCCAAATTAGTAAGACTCATCTGCCTATGTTGCATTTTAGAGAAATATACTTATTGAGTCTTTGCTTCGACAAAAAGGGAATAAGATTATTTTTTCTTTTTGCTAGGGAAGATGTAAAAGATCATTGTAAGTAACTCCGCCTGTTCTTTTGCTCAGATTTATTGCCACACAAGAGAGCCATGCAGAAGGTTTTGGGTCTATGCCGATAGGCTAGCAGCTTAATTTAGACGTGTCTGGTGAGACCAGGTAAGCCTTTGTCTTTTCAAAACATTGGTACTTACGACTTGAGAACGGCTCCCTTCCTTCTGTGTTCACGTACTCTATCAAGACACCATCTTTATGCACATGATAATGCAGCCCTCAAAACTTATGCCTGATGGGGAATGAAGCATCCCTATCCCCGTTAGCAATGTCTTATGGCTGAGATTATCCTGTCAAGACTGCAAAACAATCTGGTTCAAGATTCAAATTGGCTAATGTGTGGTTTATATAACTATTCCCTTACTGAAGAGCAGTGCCCTTTATTCAATCTTCTGCTCATCCATTCACCTTTCTAGTTGGTAAGGTTAGATTGGCACATCACACAAGCTAGAACACCATAGGCATTTTCTTCTCCTAATGGGGTTGTTCACATCCTCTGTATTGTCAAAGGCATCTCAATTGAGATGGCAATTAAGTATCTACAAAGTCATTTACCTGACCTCTGTTGGGGTGATCTTAACACTCATATTACTCTGTGAAATTCTTGCAAACTTGTGGGAGCCTAGCTTGTAGTCCAGATCTCTTGTGTGCATGCGCACCTGTGAGACTGTTGGGCGAAATACCAAGTGCAGTTACATCAACCGCAACTTGTTTTTTAGGCTAGTCATAGCTGGTCAGTCCAGTATGTACTGTTTTTGGATCTTGGGGGCAAAAAGGGAGGGAAAGAGAATAGATTCTCTGTAAGTTTTGGCTGTATATCTATTTTTCGAGCAAATTTTTTGAGAACTGTGAATGTAGGGAGATCATCATGCTTTGGTGGTGGGTTTTGAAAGGTGGCTGGCTGGCCAAAGGTTCGAAGTCTTAAGAGTTAAAGCATGAATATGTCCCCACCAACGTGAATATTCGTACGCATTGCTTGCTCATGCCTGCCTCCATAATTCATTCTGAACTGTTTCTCGCTACACCACGCCATTCAGGACAAAATATAGAAAGCGCCTTCGTGCCTTGTAACATGGCATTCTTGTTTTTAATATTATCTCATAGACTGAAGTATAGTCCTAAGTTGGTTTTCAAAAAGGAAAAAAAAGGAAAAAAATAAATTAATGTACTTTATGTTTAAAGGGGTCGGTCCGTGCACGTCTGTGGAGAAAATGACGTATGTAAGAAAATTCGGCACTGAAATGGGAGAGCAGGCATGCTTCGTGACCAAATCCAAGTCACCATGGTTGGTCCATCAACAAGTGCATGGTGGGTTTTGTTGGCAAGATTTGGAAGGAATTCAATCCTCCTCTCTATATTTGCCTTTTGCCCGCATGTTCTCAGGCTCTGATGCAATAAGCATTGTACCAAAGTCCGCAAAAAATTCTTCACACGAGGCGAAACTTCTGATTGATACGGATGATAGAAGTTGTCGCATAAACTAACTAAAAATGGGCACATTATTGCCTTTGAATTTCGCATCTTTAGACGGTTCATATGGTAAGGCTACGATGTTGGGTCCAAGAAAAGCTTTGGATCCAGTGAATTCAAACCATGATACGATTCAAAGATTCCACACTTCAACATTTGATTTCTCATGATGCAATAATATTCTCAAGTGGGAAGGTACGCCAGCCAACCATTATTTTAAGTAGCTTGTAAATCAAGCAGAGCAAGGTGGGGTGGCCTACCAGCAGCCATAGGCGATGATGTCAGCCATCCCTTGGATCATTCAGGCGGATACGATCGATACGCGCTTCGATGGAAAACGACCTTAGACCAAATGGAAAGAGGAAGAGGAAGAGGAAACTCGTAGCATTAGGCTCCAACCGTCGCATAAGAATTAAAGAGCACCAACATTTCCGAATGCAACAAAAGGGAAGAAATCTCTTGCATGACTCGGTTACGTGGGCTGGTTACTTGCGGCAACAACGAATGATTGCAGCCATCAATTTCGCAAGAAACCGAAAGGAAAGAAATATACCAATATTGGATTACGAGAAACACCATAATATATGTATATGCCTCATTCAGCCTGTTATTACATGTTAACTCTATACGTCTACTTCTATATGGCCAAAACTGAACAAAAGGAAAAGAAAAATTCTTAGATCAATCCCGTGCTTAATAGATTATTTTAGAGCACTAGGAAGATGCCTGGAAGTAATAAGGATTCGCTCATTTCTTGTCGGATTTCTTGTCGTCCTTCTTGTCTTCCTTGGCCGGCCCGACCGAAATTATGTCCACTTTCCCAACTTTCTTCACCACCGCCACTGTGTCCATTTGCCCTATCACCGTCAGCTTCTGGTCCTTCATATCAGCCGCCTTGGAATCCACCCTGCTTATTTTTTTATTTATTCAATGCATGTTAGCCGGCCGATGGATCAAATATACCAGAAAAGTTAAAAAAGAGAGAGATCTCTCTGTTGACTTAAGGAAACCTTAGAAATCAAAAGGAAGAATCCTTTGAACTCAAGTCCAGGAAGATTCATGAATACGTAAGAAGAAGGAAGATTCAGAAGATCAAAGAGACCAGTTCTGTTCTTTATGGAAAGAAGGGGGGGGGGGGGGGGGAGCTAAGCTAACCATATATGTCGGCCGCTGCTTCTATGGCTTTCTGCTTCGTCCTGTCATCGGTCATGGTCATGATCTTCAGCACCACCTTCTGTTGTGTGATTCAGAGCAGATTGGTCGAAGTTGAAGAGAAACCCAAAACAAGAATCAGACGAGAGAGATCAAAGGGAAAGACTTGCACAACTTCTTTACTGAAACAATGAGGATCTGACTAGAGGTCACAGCCTATGTGATGAGCATTCACCAGATTTTTATGTTTCTTCAGCAATTTAGAAAAAAATGTGGAAGGCAATGTACTGCATAATTAAAAGCTTATGATAACAAAACCAATCCATGTACCATCACGACAGTGATGGAGGTGGGATTTATGTGTTGAGGGACATTGCTGTGAATTTTTTTGTTATCACTGAATGTATTGAGTCCAACTGTTCAACTTCTCAGGTACCGTGCCATCGCTAGTGCTTACTATAGAGGAGCTGTTGACGCTTTACTTGTGTATGACGTCACCAGGCGTGCGACTTTTGAGAATTTTGGAAGGTGGCTGAGGGAGTTGAGGGACCACACTGAGCCCAACATCGTGGTCATGCTCATTGGCGACGAGTCTAATCTCTGCCACCTCATGGCAGTCCCACTGGAGGATGGGAAGTCATTTGCGGAGAATGAGTCACTCTATTTCATGGAGACTTCTGCATTGGATGCAACCAATGTGGAAGGAGCTTTTGCCGAAGTCCTTAGTCAGATTTATCGGATTGTGAGCAAGAAAGCAGTCGAAGCGGGTGACAACCCAAGTGTTTCTTCTGTTCCTGGTCATGGACAAACGATCAATGTCAAAGAAGAAGGTTCTGTTTTTAAGAGGATTGGATGCTGCTCCAGTTAAGGGGGATTTCTTTAGCTGCTTGTTGCTGCTAGGGAGGGTCTGCTAAGTGCTACCTCCCGTGTGTATCTTTTTTCTTACACAAAATGTCTTCGGATATAAATTGGTCTGGGAATTGTTTTTTTTTGGTAAGGATTGGTCTGGGAATTGTTGATGCAGGAATTCTGGAAAGTTGGTCTAAAAGTAGTCAGGCCACTTGAATTTGATAACTAGGTCGAATTGAAATGATGGTATTCTGATGGTGACATCATATTAACCAATACAATCCTGATTATTGCTCCGATTAGTCGAAAGTGAAAGCAATTTCGTTTGGACAATGTTGCAATGAGGTGAGACGAAGGTTGTGGTGGTTCTTGGAGGAGGAGGGGAAGGGATGGTTGTGGTCAGGGAGTAGGTGACGAGGAGGGTGGTAGGGTCCAAGCGGCTTTGCTCCACCTGCTTTCTGGCGGGCAGCCCTTGGAGCCACCGGCGTCGGTAATATCCCTGTCCATTCGCAAGTCTAAACAAATGCCGCTGGACAATTTGTCAAACTCCCGGTTTTGATTGTTAATTTCGTTGCTGTTTAGACAAATCTGCCTCCATGCCCATTATCCCTCCGTGGCTGAGGCAAGTAACGTGCAACATTTAACTTATACACACATATATGATTTTACAGTATCCTTACACTTGATTTTGTGCCGTGTAATATTGTACACTATGATTTCACATTTCTCGGTGCTTTTGTGCTTAAATAGAACGAGTCATAATTATTGTAAGTGGTACGGTATTATAAAATTAAAAATCTTGATTGACTTGTTTCATAAATTGCAAATAGAGATATATAGGGCTCATGTCTCCGCCTAGAGATTTAGTACATATATTGCTCTTTTTTTTTTCAAAAATTATTGCTATTTAAATGCCATGATTTAATTGATTCATCATGACAAATTTAAAATCATGCTTTTTTTATTTATTTATGGACCATCATTCTAATATATTTGCTCCACGTAATGAAGGGATCACTTAGATATTTGGTCAAATTTGTTGAAATTGCATCTTGAGGATTATATGCCTTTCTATCATAACAATTAAGGGCGCATATGGTAAAAATTTTGTTTCATAAATTAATTTTTGGCTAGAAATTAATTTTTTATTTCTATCCCTCGGATGAATTTCAAAGACAAAATATGTGTTTGATAATGATATAAATTTTTTATTTATAGAATAAAAATCCGTTTGACAATATTATAAAATTTCTCCTTTTTTGAGTGACGGCGACCGATAATCGGCGGCGGCGGGGCAGTGACCGACGATCGGTGGTAGCCGGGGGGCGAGTGAGTGACTAGCGGAAGCCGGCAACTGATAGTGGTCAACGGCGGCCGGGGGTGAGTGACCGGCAAGCGATAATAAGAGTGAGCAATAAGATAGTTTTTATTTCTCATTTTTGTTCAAGAAATAGAGAAGTAAAAAAAATTGACTTCTGATTTATGTTTCGAATTTATTTCTGAAGTAGAAATTTGTTTCATAAATAAAAAAATGAAATTGCATTACAAAACGGATTTTTATTCCAAATCTATTCCCCGGAATTGAAAATTAGAAAAATAGAGAAGTAAAAATGATTTCATACGCACCCTAACATATCCACAATTAAGGTTTTTCTTGTTTTGTTTCTTTTCAAGCGTTACTAACATAATGTTCTCCATAATTTGCTCAGCAATGACGATTTTCGGGAAACAATGAAATTCAGCAGGCTGTATTACACAAAATATTACGAGAGCATAATTGATGCAGATGATGGTAACTACATTACGTTTTGTGCTCTAGAGTATAATCTTTTGCACCAAACATTCAAGATTGGCAATGACGGGAATGTGAAAGAATTGATGCTGAGTAAAGATCCAACTTGGACCATATTGAACATGAAGAAGATGAACTAGAAAAGCACTCCCACACTTCACAAGTCATTAAAACCCGAGAGTGCCAAATCGGATTATTCTTAAGTTATAAAATAAGGTTTTGAAAAAATTAATTTATAAAGTAAGACAGATGAGATATTGCCAAATCATCATTCCAAAGAGAGGTCTAGGGTTCCTTAGAACATGTAGACTTGTAGGTGGATTTGTACCATTAGGTGGATTCTAGAGAGATCAATAATTCGTTGGATTGATTATATGAGTATTGATCCTCCACCGTTCGATAAAGAAGAAGATCGATGATTGTAAAGAGATAGACTCATGTATAAATAGGTGTGCCCTTCTCCCCATTTCTATCCTTCGAGGTGTAATACAAGCATTTTTTAGAATCTCACTTTCTAGAATTCCGTCTTTGTATGTGAGAGTAAGAGAGAGCAAGCAAGCCTGACTTACACCAAACAAATCCTCAATTCCATCAAATATGCTATTAAACATAGAAACCTTAAAACAAATAGTATATAATAACACACTAAAATTAGCATTAGACCAAAAACACTAAAAATCGGCCATTTTTAGCACGACCTCTTCCAGCCTCACTAGACAAGGGAGATCTCATTTCCGACGCAATCTGGTGACAAGAAGTTTGAATTTTATTGACCAAACACTATATATATANCTAATTGTTCAACTTCTCAGGTACCGTGCCATCACCAGTGCTTACTATAGAGGAGCTGTTGGCGCTTTACTTGTGTATGACGTCACTAGGCGTGCGACTTTTGAGAATGTTGGAAGGTGGCTGAGGGAGTTGAGGGACCACACCGACCCCAACATCGTGGTCATGCTCATTGGCAACAAGTCTGATCTCCGCCACCTCGTGGCAGTCCCACTGGAGGATGGGAAGTCATTTGCGGAGAATGAGTCACTCTATTTCATGGAGACTTCTGCATTGGATGCAACCAATGTGGAAGGAGCTTTTGCCGAAGTCCTTAGTCAGATTTATCGGATTGTGAGCAAGAAAGCAGTCGAAGCGGGTGACAACCCAAGTGTTTCTTCTGTTCCTGGTCATGGACAAACGATCAATGTCAAAGAAGAAGGTTCTGTTTTTAAGAGGATTGGATGCTGCTCCAGTTAAGTGGGATTTCTTTAGCTGCTTGTTGCTACTAGGGAGGGTCTGCTAAGCGCTACCCCTGTGTATATCTTTTTTCTTACACAAAATGTCTTCGGATATAAATTGGTCTGGGAATTGTTGATGCAGGAATTCTGGAAAGTTGGCCTAAAACTAGTCAGGCCAGTTGAATTTGATAACTAGGTCGAATTGAAATGATGGTATTCTGATGGTGACATCATATTAATCACTACAATCCTGATTATTGCTCCGATTAGTCGAAAGTGTGAGCAATTTCGTTTGGACAATGTTGCAATGAGGTGAGACGAAGGTTGTGGTGGTTCTTGGAGGAGGAGGGGAAGGGATGGTTGTGGTCGGGGAGTAGGTGACGAGGAGGGTGGTGGGGTCCAAGCGGCTTTGCTTCACCTGCTTTCTGGCGGGCAGCCCTTGGAGCCACCGGCGTCGGTAATATCCCCTGTCCATTCTCAAGTCTAAACAAATGCCGCTGGACAATTTGTCAAACTCCCGGTTTCGACTGTTAATTTCGTTGCTCTTTAGACAAATCTGCCTCCATGCCCATTATCCCTCCGTGGCTGAGGCAAGTAACATGCAACATTTAACTTATACACACATATATGATTTTACAGTATCCTTACACTTGATTTTGTGCCATGTAATATTGTACACTATGATTTCACATTTCTCGGCGCTTTTGTGCTTAAATAGAACGAGTCATAAATATTGTAAGTGGTACGGTATTATAAAATTAAAAATCTTGATTGACTTGTTTCATAAATTGCAAATAGAGATATATAGGGCTCATGTCTCCGCCTAGAGATTTAGTACATATATTGCTCTTTTTTTTTTTCAAAAATTATTGCTATTTAAATGCCATGATTTAATTGATTCATCATGACAAATTTAAAATCATGTTTTATTTATTTATTTATGGACCATCATTCTAATATATTTGCTCCACGTAATGAAGGGATCACTTAGATATTTGGTCAAATTTGTTGAAATTGCATCTTGAGGATTATATGCCTTTCTATCATAACAATTAAGGGCGCATATGGTAAAATTTTTGTTTTAGAAATTAATTTTTGGCTAGAAATTAATTTTTTATTTCTATCCCCCGGATGAATTTCAAAGAAAAAAATATGTGTTTGATAATGATATAAAATTTTTATTTATAGAATAAAAATCCGTTTGACAATATTATAAAATTTCTCCTTTTTGAGTGATGGCGACCGATAATCGGTGGCGGCGGGGCAGTGACCGACGATCGGTGGTAGCCAGGGGGCGAGTGAGTGACTAGCGGCAGCCGGCAACTGATAGTGGTCAACGGCGGCCGGGGGTGAGTGACTGGCAAGCGATAATAAGAGTGAGCAATAAGATAGTTTTTATTTATCATTTTTGTTCAAGAAATAGAGAAGTAAAAAATTTTAACTTCTGATTTATGTTTCGAATTTATTTCTGAAGTAGAAATTTGTTTCATAAATAAAAAAATGAAATTGCATTACAAAATGGATTTTTATTCCAAATCTATTCCCCGGAATTGAAAATTAGAAAAATAAAGAAGTAAAAATGATTTCATACGCACCCTAACATATCCACAATTAAGGTTTTTCTTGTTTTGTTTCTTTTCAAGCGTTACTAACATAATGTTCTCCATAATTTGCTCAGCAATGACGATTTTCGGGAAACAATGAAATTCAGCAAAGGCTGTATTACACAAAATAGTAACGAGACCATAATTGATGCAGATGATGGTAACTACATTATGTTTTGTGCTCTAGAGTATAATCTTTTGCATCAAACATTCAAGATTGGCAATGACGGGAATGTGAAAGAATTGATGCTGAGTAAAGATCCAACTTGGACCATATTGAACATGAAGAAGATGAACTAGAAAAGCACTCCCACACTTCACAAGTCATTAAAACCCGAGAGTGCCAAATCGGATTATTCTTAAGTTATAAAATAAGGTTTTGACAAAATTAATTTATAAAGGAAGGCATGTGTGTAAGTCACAGATGAGATATTGCCAAATCATCATTCCAAAGAGAGGTCTAGGGTTCCTTAGAACATGTAGACTTGTAGGTGGATTTGTACCATTAGGTGGATTCTAGAGAGATCAAGAATTCGTTGGATTGATTATATGAGTATTGATCCTCCACCGTTCGATAAAGAAGAAGATCGATGATTGTAAAGAGATAGACTCATGTATAAATAGGTGTGCCCTTCTCCCCATTTCTATCCTTCGAGGTGTAATACAAGCATTTTTCAGAATCTCACTTTCTAGAATTCCATCTTTGTATGTGAGAGTAAGAGAGAGCAAGCAAGCCTGACTTACACCAAACAAATCCTCAATTCCATCAAATATGCTATTAAACATAGAAACCTTAAAACAAATAGTATATAATAACACACTAAAATTAGCATTAGACCAAAAACACTAAAAATCGGCCATTTTTAGCACGACCTCTTCCAGCCTCACTAGACAAGGGAGATCTCATTTCCGACGCAATCTGGTGACAAGAAGTTTGAATTTTATTGACCAAACACTATATATATATATGTGCGCATATAGGGAAGAAAAACACATAGAACAAAAGGACACAACGAGAATCACAACCTCACAAATTATGCGTTAACCTTTGAACTGGATCCCATTGAAGCGCCTATGGCTTCCTGGCCAGCCTCCTTAGTGTGAAATCCAATATATGTGAATCCTTGCTCTCTCCATCGCTACACACACGTTGAGACATTCAATGAAATGTTCAAGGAAAAGAGGGGTGAGGGAAAAGGCAACCTATACTCAGTCCATATCACCCGGACGTCTGTAATTTCAGCTAGTTGGATTTGAACCTTATGTTGACATCCTACATGGATGCTCCAATTCCTTCTTACCTTGAGTGTTGTGAATTGTTTTCTGCATGCAATCTGCTTTCCATCCACTTTATTCATGGCAGGAATTTATTTACTCATCTTGTAAACTTTTCAAAGGCACATGTTTTAGTTAAATCAAGAGTCTTGAGGTTTATGCTTCTGTGAAATAAGTTAACTGAAGTGACCAAAAGTTAAGGCTTGAGAGCTGTAAACAGTGGAGTACTGTAAGATGAGTTAGTTCTATTGATATAAGGAGACAAGTGCTATTATCCTTACTTGGATTTATCTTATGCTATAAAGACCAAAGGAGACCACCTATGTTTTATAGCTCTAGTTATCATTCATTTCATTTATAGTCCTGCTGAAGCTTCCAGAAGTGCTCTGCCCTCCTCAGTGGAGAAGTTTTTGTTTATGCTCTTCTTGAGCTTGTTGAGCCTTGGTGTCTTTAGGTACTATATAAGTTCCTAAAAAAAAATGCCGGTTCATGTCATTATTCTTCAACTTTGATTGTTGTTTATCATCATTCCATAAAGTTCTTAAATTGTTCATATAATGCAACAACACAATTTCTTTCTATTGCTCGTGAATCGTGTTGATTTCCTTCTTCAGCTTCATACAATGCAACTTTTAATAACTAAATGAATATTGTGTATTGATAGGTCTATCCTCCTCATGAAAAATATTTGAATAAGATGATTAATATGTATGATGAGATGGCCTTAGTGGGAGGGACACGGTCACCTGAAGTTTTGCTATGCAATTGGGAGACATCGATGCAACATAAGTAAACTCATCACCTATTGATTTAGGTGATGACTTCGATAAGTTGATGAAAGGTTCAAAAATATCTTCATTTACTGTGCCTTCATAAAAGAGATCTCACAAAAGGCGAAAATGTTTTGACGATGATGATAAATTAGCTACACTTTCAACAAATATTAGAGAGATGGCATCGGCGATTAAGTCGTTGGGTCAAAGTGATATCTATCCCTCTCAATTGCATTACTTTCAATTCTACGACGAGGTGATGAAAATGGATGGATATAATGAAGTTACCCTTAGATTGGTTTCTGACCATCTAGTTGAGAATGAAAAAATTGGAAAAACATTCATGGTGAAAAGTACAAATCTTTAGAAAGTGTTAAAGATTGTTTCTTAATGGCCCTTTTATGATCTTTTAGCACTTATGACATTGAGTAGTATGGACTTATATTTCAACTTTAAGAATGCTCGATCTTTGTTCTGAAGTGATATGATGTTGTTTATTGGATTATAAGTTGTTTATTGGGTTTACAGGTTGGTAAAACGGTGCATGTCCAAGTGGTGAAGTTTGGAAAACATTTTTTTTACCGAACATCGAAAAATATTTTCCAGGACTTTTTCAGGTCTTAGCCGAACACTGGAAAATAATGTCATTTTTCTAGAAAATAACTTTCAGGAAAATATTTTTCGAAAATGCTTTTTTTTCGCGAAATGAATGGAGTCTTATAGTTGAAATTTTTCTCTTATTAAGGGTTTTCCCCCAATTTGAAGATCATGCCCATTTATTAAGTTCCCTGATTGCGACCCTATTTCGTGCCGAATATGCCTGAGTGATTAGTTCCGAATGTTGTTAATTGTAGACATGATTCCTGTGGCAGACGTTTAATATAGTCGGAGGTACAAGCCTTGTTGGCTCTTTTAAATATAGTGATAAACATGTCGAGCATGTACTTCTGTCCAACCATATCTTTTTATAAAATATTTCCCAATTCTATTTCCAAGATGGTTGATATATCATTTCTGTTAGAGGATGAGATTGAAAGGTACATGTAAGGTTTTTACCTAGCACGATTAACACAAAATATCGTGGTTCAATTAGTTTTTGCCTCTTCTTTTTGCTATGCTCTAAAGCTTGCCAAGAACCCACTTAGCTTGTTTTTAACTTAAAGCACAAAGTTTTCACGATATGGTAGATGTTGACGTGTAAAATCGCATATAGTTTTTCATAATTTAATTTTAGATTTAGATAAATTTTAATCTTAAAAAAGAAAGCAAAATAAAACATACTCTTTGCTTATGTTTAAAGGGACCTGTAGTGCACAAATTAACTACTAAGTTCCAATGGCTCATACTCAAAATGAGTGCCCCAGTTGAGGAAAGACGGCTCACCAGTGGCGGCAATGACGGGGATCACAACCACATGGGAGCTAGACAGTCACAAGTGCTTCGTCAAAGTCTCAAATAACTTGGAACCAATCAATTCTTGTTCAAGGAGCTTGTGGAGGATTGATAAGCGAATAGTTTAAATTCATTAGAAACTTGACTATAAAAATATGACTAGATAGATATGATACAACATTACTCAAAATCACGACACTGAACGAATTGACATGGACCGTGACACTTATGATTAAGCCCTACAACTAATTTTTGAGATAATCATTGAATCAAACCAAAGTAGATTATTTATAATCACTTGTTTTGAATGAAAAGGAGGGGTTTGGGAAACTCAAAACAAAAGGGGTTTTTTTTTTTAAACTTTCACAGTTATTTTCTTTTGGTTGCCCTTTAATATCCTCCATTTTCATTTTGAGGACATTGAAATATTAAAGATCCTCTTTTGTAAAAAAAACTAAAGAAAATATTGTTAAGGATTGTGCGTTTTGCTAAATTCCCCAATAAGCCCCCCCAAAAAAAGAGAGAAAAAGGCCTGTGGGGGCGTCAGGTGGGGTGGTGACCTTTAGAGGATCGTCGATTCCCAGTCCCGAAGTTCAGGGCTCCCTTGCTTCTATCTAAGAGGAGAGAGGAGAGGGGAGAGAGGCGGTAATGGCGGCGGTCGCGGTCCACCAGTTCGCTCCGTGCAATACTTGCCACGCCTGGGGTCCCGACCGCTCCAGTAATCCTGCTCTTCCCTCGATTTTGATTTCTTTTCCGGGGTTGTTTTGATTTCGCTTCGGAAATGCGCATGATGCTTGGAAATGGGTCTAAGACATTGTGCATATGCTACTACGAGTAAGAAAATAACTGGTATTACCTTCTATTTCCTGATTTTTCCTCTTCGTTGTTTTTTTTTTTAAAATTTAATTTTCACATTCTTATGTTGGGTTGGACATGTATTGTACTGATGTGCTTTTTAGTAAGTCATCATTTAGTGATCAAGGATTTATGGGTGATATGTCAAACTTGGGGGACAAGTTGGTTTTGTTCACTGCATCTGAACTCATTCTTTTTATGATGAAATATTTTAATATATGCCTTGCTGTTGTAATAATTAAGGGTGTGTATGGTAAAATTTCTGTTTTAGAAATCAATTTTTGGCTAGAAATTAATTTTTCTATTTCTATCTTCTGGATGAATTTCTAAGACAAAATATGTGTCTGATAACAATATAAAATTTTATTTATAGAATAAAAATTTGTTTGACAATATTATAAAATTTATCTTTCTTGAGTGATGGTGACCAACAGCCGATGGCGGCAAGGCGGTGACCGACGATCGGCGGCATCCGAGGGGTGAGTGAGTGATTGGTGGTGGCTGGCGACTGATGGTAGTCAATGGCGGCCGGGCAGGGGTGAGTGACCGGCAAGCAATAACAAGAGCAAGCAATAAGATAGGTTTTTATTTTTCACTTTTGTTCTAGAAATAGAGAAGTAAAAAATTTTAATTTTTGATTTATGTTTCAAATCTATTTCTGAAGTAGAAATTTGTTTCATAAATAGAAAAATGAAATTGCGTTATTAAATGAATTTTTATTCCAAACTTATTCCCCGGAATTGAAAATTAGAGAAACGAAGAAGTAGAAATAATTTCATGCGCACCCTAGCATATCCGCAATTAAGGTTTTTCTTGTTTTGTTTCTTTTTAGGAATACTAACATAATGTTCTCCATAATTTACTCAGCAATGACGATTTTCGGGAAACAATGAAATTCAACAAAGGGTGTATTACAAAAAATGGTAAGGAGAGCATAATTCATGCAGATGATGGTAACTACATTACGTTTTGTGCTCTAGAGTATAATCCTTTGCATCAAACATTCAAGATTGGCAATGACGGGCATGTGAAAGAATTGATGCTAAGTAAAGATCCCACTTGGACCATATTGATCATGAAGAAGATGGACTAGAAAAGGCGCTCCCACGCTTCACAAGTCATTAAAACCCGAGAGTGCCAAATCGGAATATTTATTAAGTTATAAAATAAGGTTTTGACCAAAATAATTTATAAAGTAAGGCATGTGTGTAAGTCACGGATGAGATATTGCCAAATCATCAATGCAAAGAGAGGTCTAGGGTTCCTTAGAACATGTAGACTTCTAGGTGAATTTGTACCATTAGGTGGATTCTAGAGAGATCAAGAAGTTGTTGGATTGATTTTATGAGAATTGATCCTCCACCGTTCAATAAAGAAGAGGATCGATGGTTACAAAGAGATATACTCATGTATAAATAGGTGTGCCCTTCTCCCCATTTCTATCCTCCAAGGTGTAATAGGAGCATTTTTTTAGAATCACTCTAGACACTTTCTGGAATTCTGTCTTTGTATGTGAGAGTTAGAATTGCACCTTAAAGTAGATAGTAAATAATAACACACTAAAGATAGTAAATAATAACACACTAAAGATAGTAAATAATAACACACTAAAATTAGTATTAGATAAAAAAACACTAAAATAGGATCAACTCTAGTTTCTAATGCAATTTGTTGATAAAAAAAAATTTAGATTACATGGTTTAAACTATTACTGATCTAATGCACTATATACAAATGTGCATAAAGAGTAGAGCGAAAAAACACATAGAACAAAAGGATCAAAATGTGAAGTGAGAACCATAAAATAAACTGTACAAATAATTTAGAAAATATCGAGCTGGAACCTATTGAAGCACACAATGTTTCCTGGGCAGCCACCTCAGTGCGAAATCCATTATAG
Organism: Corymbia citriodora subsp. variegata; assembly: GCA_014858505.1. NCBI lineage: Eukaryota > Viridiplantae > Streptophyta > Magnoliopsida > Myrtales > Myrtaceae > Corymbia > Corymbia citriodora. The sequence continues at coordinate 22,167,568 of CM026420.1, read as the reverse complement.
GTGTATTGCTGATCAATTCCATAATAAGTACTGTTTACCCACTCCAGCTCCCAAATAGTTCTATTTTTCCTCCACGCCAATAAGGGGCAAATCCCCTGGAATTTCCTCTTTCTTTGTCCACCATAATCTGGACTTCCACAATCTCACCGAATTTGATGAAAGCTTCTTTCAGCTCTTGCTCACTTCACAAAAAGACATATCGTAAGGATGTGGGCATATAGGCTAAGTATCAGTAATTCGGTCTTGCTCACTTCACAAAAAATCGTAAGGATGTGGGCATCTAGGCTAAATATCAGTAATTCACTCAAAGCTGAGCTGAGGACTATTTCTCTGGACATGTCTTCCAATGATAGAACATCATGCATATTCAAGCTTGACTGGACGAGACAGATCTCATTTCCGACGCAATCTGGTGACAAGAAGTTTGAATTCTAGTGACCAAACACACTATATATATACATACAGGGAAGAAGAACACGTAACAAAAGGACAAAGCAAGAATGACAACCTCACAAGTTATGCGGTGACATTTGAATTGGATCCCATTGAAGCACCTAATAGCTTCCTGGCCAGCCTCCTTAGTGCAAAATCCGATATATGCATATCTCCTGCTCTTTCCATTGCTGGACACACATTGACACATTCAAGGAAATGTTCAAATGTTCAAGGAAGAGAGGGGGCGAGGAAAAGGGCAACCCATACTCACTATTGATTGGGATTTTGCTAGTTCCCTTTCTAACCTATAAAAGGGTAGGTTATACCTATTAATTGTTGAACATAGAGAAGAAAATCTGTCATTCCAATAGATTGTTGATTAAAGTCAATCCGATCTATTTTTTTCAAGTGAAGTTATGGCTCTAGGTTGACATTTTCGAGCTCTGTTTGTAACTCACTATAGGCTCAGTAAACAAAGAGAAGATGTGTACGAATGATATATGTAGCAACAAGAAGAATGAAAATGATTGAATAAAGGAACTCCCAAACATTTGGAGATCTCATATGAGTCGATATCAATGGTGACTCATTATTTCGATGAATCATGTATTCGGATAGAAAAAGATTATGTAAACACTTATTCGAAATCTCACTTATCAGATTTTATTGTGGAAGACAGAATTTTTTTGAAGAATTTGTCATGATATATTTGATCCATGCATAATATCATGAAAAATGGATACAAATTTTTGACTGTTACTTAGCATCGACAATATGTTTGAAAAAGTATCTAAAAATATCCAATTTAGATATTTGTAAAAAAGCACTATCTCGTTGAAAGGTTCTATATATCTGTCATTTCTTAGCGCATTTCTTTAGACAAAGACTCCGTTTTTTCCTCTTCCAATAAATTGCTCATTAAAGCCAATCTGATCTATTTTCTTCAAGTGAAGTTATGCTCTCGACTTGCACATGAATAAACCGCTCGTTGGTTTCTTCTTTACACCAAAAGACTTTAAAAAACACCAACGCATTGGTAGTGGTGATGCTCTTGTCCTTCAGTTGAGTGCTCACATCACATTAGCCAAAAAAAAATACACTCTCCTTTCTTGATTCTAGTAGAAGTGAGTGCCTGAAATACAATGAAAAGAGATCAATTAAGTGCAATGTACAGCTTAGCTGAAGCCTCGTAATAAGCTAGTATTTTGTAAAATAAGCACACCGTCAATCTAATAATGTCTGAACAAGGGCGTGTTTTTTTTCCTTTGAACTATTTAGCTGATCTATCTACATAAACATACTATTTTGCATATGCAGACTCAAGACAAGAGCACCTCAGTTGTTGTTCTTGCCCATGATATGACTAAAATGCAAAAATGGAGAAACAAGAACTCAATTGTAACTCCCCATAATAGCAAGCCCCTGCTCAACCATCTTTATATCTTAACCAATAAGAGAACAGAGAAATTCAAAGACAACCCAGGGAAGAACAGTAGCAATCCATAGTAATAGCAAGCTTCTGCTCAACCATCTCTCTATATCTTAACCGAGAAGAGGTCAGAGAAATTCAAAGACAACCCAGACTACAGTAATAGCAAGTCCCCCTGCTCAACCATCTCTCTATATGTTAACCGAGAAGTCAACAAAGAAATTCAAAGACAACCCAGTAGTAATCCACAATAATAGTAAGGCCCCCTTGTTCAACCATCTCTCCATATCTTAACCGAGAAGAGGACAAAGAAATTCAAAGACGACGTGAAGAGACAGCAGTAGTAATCCACAATAATAGCAAGGTTTCCTGTTCAACCATCTCTCTGTATCTTAACCAAGAAGAGAACAAAGAAATTCAAAGACAACCCACATAAGAATAGTAGTAATCCACAGTCATAACTAATCTATTGAGCAGCGGCTAGTAGACCACCTAAAAAAGAATATTTATTATTTGATCCATATCCTGACATAAGAAGTCCAATGGGAGCAATACTGGAAATGGCAATCCATAAAAAAACACCGATATTGAGATCAGATAAAACGAGATGATAACTAAAAGGAATTACTGAATAACTTAGTAAAATCGATATAACTGCTATGGATGGTCCTATACTGAATAAACGAGTATCTCCTCGAGATGGAAAAAGATTCTCTATGAAAATAAGTTTTGTCCCATTTGCTAAAGCTTGAAGAATTCCCAAAGGACCGGCGTATTCGGGACCAATACGTTGTTGTATTCCTGCGGATATTTCTCTTTCTAACCACACAATAGCAAGGAAACCATCCATCTCTATATCTTAATCGAGAAGAGAACAGAGAAATTCAAAGGCAACACAGACCACGGTAATAGCAAGTCCCCTTACTCAATTATCTCTATATGTTAATCGAGAAGAGAACTAAGAAATTCAAAGACTATAGTAATAGCGACGGACGCTGACAATCGGCACAAAACAAAGTATAGAAACGATCAATGCTGAAATAAAAAAAAGAGCGAATGGAAATCATCTACAGAACTCTTCTGGGCGAGGTAACTGGAGGAATGGAGGAGGGAAACGACGTGGTGGAAGCCGTGAAGCTCCGGTGAGCGACTGACGCCAACAATCAGCACAAAATAAAGTTTGGAAGACGATGGACATGGGAATCAAATAAAAAATCAAGAGCGACTGGAGCTCATCCTCAGAGCCTTTCAGGGCGAGGGAACGGGGGATGGAGACGACGCGGCCGAAGCTGCGAAGCTCTGGGAAGCTACAGACGCCAACAATCGGCACAAAACAAAGTACAAAAACGATCAACACCGGAATAAAAAGAAAAAGAAAAAAGAGCGAACGGAAATCATCTCTAGAACTCTTTCGGGCGAGGTAACTGGAGGAACAGGGGAGGGAGGCGGCACGGTGGAATCCGTGAAGCTCCAGCGAGTGACCGACATTGACAATTGGCACAAAACAAAGTTCGAAAGACAATCAACGTGGGAATTAAACAAAAAATCAAGAGCGAACGGAGCTCGTCGTTAGAGCCCTTCAGGGCGAGGGAATGGGGATGGAGGCGATGTGGCCGGAGCTGCGAAGCTCTGGTGACCTATGGACGCCGACAATCGGCACAAAACAAAATACATAAATGATTAATGCCGGAATAAATAAAAAAAAAAAGCAAATGGAAATCATCTCCAAAACTCTTTAGGGTGAGGTAATTGGAGGAACGGAGGAGAGAGGCGATGCGGTGGAAGCCGCGAAGCTCTGGCGAGCAATTGACACTAACAATTGGCACAAAACAAAGTTTGGAAGACGTTGGAAGATGATGGATGCAGGAATCAAACAAAAAATCAAGAGCGAACGGAGCTCATCGCTAGAGCCCTTCGGGGCCAGGGAACGGGGGAGGGAGGCGATCCGGCCGGAGCCGTGAAGCTCTGGTGAGCTACGGACGCAGACAATCGGCACAAAACAAAGTACAGAAACGATCAATGCCGGAATAAAATTAAAAAAAAAAGAGCGAACAGAAATCATCTCCAAAACTCTTCGAGGCGATGTAATTGGAGGAAAGGAGGAGGAAGGCGACGCAGTGCAGCCGCAAAGCTCCGGCGAGCGACCAACACTGACAATTAGCACAAAACAAAGTTTGGAAGACGATGGACGTAGGAATCAGACGAAAAATCAAGAGCAAACGGAGCTCATTCGAGGGAATGGGGGAGGGAGGCGACGCGGCCGGAGCTGCGAAGCTCTGGTGAGCTACGGACGCCGACAATCGGCACAAAACAAAGTACAAAAACAATCAACGCCAGAATAAAAAAAAAAAAAGAGCGAACGGAAATCATCTCCAGAACTCTTTGGGGCAACGTAACTGGAGGAACAGAGGAGGGAGGCGACGTGGTGGAAGCCGCAAAGCTCAGGCGAGCGACCAACGCTGACAATCGGCACAAAACTAAGTTCAGAAGATGATGGACATGGAAATCAAACAAAAAAATAAGAGCGAATGGAGCTCATCGCCTGAGCCCTTCGGGGTGAGGGAATAGGGGAGGGAGGCGACGCGGCTGGAGCCGCGAAGCTCTGGTGAGCTGCCGACGCCGACAGTTGGCACAAAACAAAGTACATAAACGATCAACTTTGGAATAAAAAAAAGAAAGAAAAAGAGCGAAGGAAAATCATCCCTAGAACTCTTTGGGGCGATGTAACTGGAGGAATGGAGGAGGGAGGCGACGCGATGGAAGCCGCAAAGTTCTGGCAAGCGACTGACACTGACAATCGGCACAAAACAAAGTTCGGAAGACGATGGACGCAGCAATCAAACAAAAAACCAAGAGCAAACGGAACTCATGGCCAGAGCCCTTTGGGGCGAGGGAACGAGGGAGGGAGGCGATGCGGCTGGAGCAGCAAAGCTTTGGCGAGCTACGGACGCCGACAATCGGCATAAAACAAAGTACATAAACGATCAACGTCGAAATAAAAGAAAAAAAAAAGATTGAACGGAAATGATCTCCAGAACTCTTCGGGGCGAGGTAACTAGAGGAATGGAGGAGGGAGGTGACATAGTGGAAGCCATGAAGCTTCGGCGAGCGACTGGCACTGACAATCGGCACAAAACAAAGTTCAGAAGATGATGGATGCAGAGCCCTTCAGGGCAAGGGAACGAGGGAGGGAGACGATGCGGCCAGAGCCGCGAAGCTCTGGTGAGCTACGGACGCCGACAATCGGCACAAAACAAAGTACGGAAGACTATTGACGCGAGAATCAAACAAAAAATCAAGAGCGAACAGAGATCATTGCCGGAGCTCTTTGGGGGTGGCAAGGTACCTGGAGGAACGGTGGAGGGAGCCGGCTCCGAAGGACTCCGAAATTCCCAAGGAAATGCAGGTTGGATTCGTTGCCTCTAACAGCTTAAGCTTAAGGGGGAGTGTTAGAATACATAAATAATAAACTATGCCGTCATCTAACAGCTTAAGTTTTTAGAACAGTCGGTAGTAGTCCTACAAAATCTTACATGGTATCAGAGCTGGAGGTCCTGAGTTCAAATCTTACCAGGCCCCATTTGCCTCCCTAATTAAATTTCCACGCTTAATACTAGGCAAAAGACCAGATTAAGTGTGAGGGGAGTGTTAGAATATATAAATAATAAATCATGCCGTCATCTAACAGCTTAAACTTTTAGAACAGTCGGTAGTTCCTAATTAATAAACTATGCCGTCATCTAACAGCTTAAGTTTTTAGAACAGTCGGTAGTAGTCGTCCCACAAAATCTTTGTTGGTATCAGAGCTGGAGGTCCTGTCGGAGGGGACGTAGAGGAAACCTGAAATCCTCTACGGACGCCGAGGGTTTTTCAGGTGAGAGAAGAATTTGAGAGAGCCCGTGAGAGGAGAGTGTGAGTTTTTAGAGAGAGAGTTCGTTTGTAGAGAGAGTAGCTTTGACGTGATGCAGAAACATAAAGAGCAGAGCGGTAAGGCTAGCGGTTTTTGAAATTTGCATATTTCCTTTCCTTTCCATTTATTTTATTTTATTTTATTTTTCTCATTCTTAAAGAAAAATTCCAAAAAATAGCCTAAAATACCCTCAATTTCTCAAATAGAGGTCCAAAGTTGACATTGTTTCAAATAAGAACCTAAACTATCATCACTTTTTCAAATAAGAGCCTGAAGTGGATCTTACTTAAAATAAGAGCCTAAAGTTATTATGTCTATTTCAAATAAAGACTTGACTTTCGGACGATTAAGGGCATTTTCATCATTTATTATTTTTTCTTTTTTTTTCTATTTCATTTTCTTCTTTATCACCGGTGGTCGGGTGGCCACTAGTGAAGCCCATAAAGGTTTGGGTGAGGGTCGCCCTTTCCGGTGGCTTGTGAGGTGACCCTTGCCCTAGGGGAGGATGCCCCTTGCGGCCATTTGTAAGCTCGACAAGGCCAACCTCTCCAGATTTGGCAAGGTCAACCTTGCTCGTGGTTGACGAGGGCCAACCTTATGGATGGCCACAAGGGGCAACCTCCCTCAAGGCAAGAGATGGCCTCGCTTGTCCCTCACCTAGCCCTCTGTATGAAGAAGATGAACCGGTAGAAAAAATGAAAGGAAAAAAAAGAATGAAAAGTGACAAATGACAAATGACAAAAATGCCTTTGACCGGTCGGAAAATTTAGCCGGCCGGTGACTGATAAGGTCAGACTCTTTTCAAAATAATCATGACCACTTCAGGTCTTTATTTGAAACCATGTCAACTTCGGGTCCCTATTTGAGAAATTAAGGGCATTTGGGGCCTTTTTTTGGAATTTTCCCCATTTTTTATGGAAACGTATTTTTATTTGTTTCCTCAATCCAATTTTTCATTTCATCTATTGGAATCTCTTCTCTCATTGAGGTCCCCCCCAAACCCAAATTGAAGATCATGCCCATTTATTAAGTTCTCTAATCGCAGCCCTATTTCGTGCCTAATACACCTTCATGAGTAGTTTTAAACGTTGTTAATTATAGACATGATTTCCGTGGCACGAATTTATCAAAGAGTTGGAGGTCCAGACCTCATTGGCTCTTTTAAATATAGCGATAAATATATTGAGTCCAATCATATCTTTTTATAAAATATTTCCTGATCCTATTTCCGAGACGGTTCATATATCATTTCTGATAGAGGATGAGATTAAAAAGCACATGTAAAGTTTTACCTAGCAGAAGTTCACGGTGAGGACTTAAAAGAGGAACAACTAGTATTCTGGTAGGGTTGATGCTGTTGAACTAGCTTATTTCTTCAGTGGAGTTTGAAGGGCAAACTCCAACGGAGTCTGCAACAGCAATGCTGTTGCTACATATATGAATCAAATATCCCTCTTGCAGTTACTCCAAGAGTCTAGCGCTCTGAGAATGAAGATCCGGATTAGAAATTAACTAGTAACTGACGTGCTCTATAACTTCATAAAGAAATGAGACGGTTACGTATCAGAAAGAAATGAGACGGTTACGTATCAGAGAGACAGGAGATTAGTTCACTTAATTTCTAATTTTAGTTGCTCTTCATGAGCGGTTATTAATGTACGCTCTGTTGTGGGCGGGTCAGTAAGCTCATCAGGAAAAGACACAATTCATTGGTAACAAGTGTTGCTTGGCATCCTAACGATGTGAGTATGTACTCTTCCTCACATTTTGTGGTGTTGGACGCTTGCAACCAAGCTTTGTATCTTTTTACTGGCTGGACCCGTGAATCCCTTTGTTATTTACCGTCGTGCCTTCTGCTTATGATTTATTTGTGTTACTGTTAGTTACTCTGTTTGAGTGAGAGTTCATGAAATTATTAGGGCAGAATATGATCTTATTCTCTATATGCCTGCATATGAATGCTGTTAAGAATGGTAATCAGTTTTTTGCAAGAAGTAGTTAAAAAGACGCAGGGCAGTGCTGGAGAAATAGACATGAAGACAATAAAATTGAAAAGGTTCACTAGTTAGATCTGTTATTCCCTGATGAGGATTTCTTCAATTTACCTTATCCCTTTGTTCCGTGGTCGATTTGTGCTTGCTCTAGATGGCTGAAAGAGATTATGTAAGCATAGGTGCTGGTTCAAACTCAGTTCTTGGCGTGAGTTAGAAAGATAAACACGTTTATGACTCGAATAGTAAAATGCAATTCATCTATTGGTGTTGCCCTTGCTTGATTTTGAAAAATATCATCCTGTAGAAAGATAAACATGTTTATGACTCGAATAGATAAAATGCAATTCATCTATTAGTGCAAGTATTGCAATTTGAATGTCATGATTTAATTGATTCATCATTATGATATATTTGCTCTAGGTAAAGAAGCGATCACTTGTGGTCATATATATTGCAAGTGGTGTTTCTCTGCATAACAGAAACCAGTGAGTGGGCTTAGGCAGGGGTCGAGGAGATCTCATTTAGGATTGAATGATGAGTAATTTGGAGATGATTTGCTTCACATGAATATACAAATTTTGCAATTGTGTTAATTCAGTTCATTTGGTCCAATTTGACTGGCTGGCACCGGCTGTCTAATAAGCATCGATGTGACAATTATTTTTTCAAATTTTTTATTAATTTTTGGTTCTTTACTTTCTTTTTCTTTTTCCCTTCTTCCCCCCTTCCTTTGGCTGATCGCGTTGGCCAGAGGGTAGGGCTGGCGAGGTCCAGGGCCTCACCCTACCATGGTGACCGCGGCCTTACCATCACTATGTGAGGCCTAGCCTCAGCAGTGGCTGATAGGGGCAAGCCTTGCCATGCCACTGGCCAGTAGTGGTCAGTGAGAGGAAGGGGAAAGAAGGGGAAAAGAAAAAAAAGAATAAAAATTCAATAAAAAGTTTGAAAAAATAAAAAAATTTAATAAAAAATTTGCCGGATGACCGGTGTCCATGTCAATGGCGATTAGTCAAATTTGGCCAAATGAACTGAATTGACAAAAGAGTTTATGATTGAATTGGAAAAATTGTAATACATTTATAACTATTTTGGTAATTTTCCCCTTATACCATATATTTCAAGATTTTAAACTGATTAGAATGATATGGTCCATCTCCTATTCTGAATTTAAGGCGAATTTGTTTCAAAATACAGGACTGTTTCAAAAAAAAAAAACAACTTAAAAAATCAATGAAAGTCTTACATCTATTTATTTCGTTTGCAACAAGGTATTAATGAGCTAACTCACCCATGTGAGCTCTTCCAAGGCCTGTATTTTTCTAGTATTGCATAACGCGACCTGCAATAAGAGTTTAAATTAGACATTATGTTAGACCATCTCCTATAGAAATAGAATATCAATTTCCAAAATCAAGGAAAATAATGAAAATTGAGACTTTTCATACACAATAATAGGGATGCTTTGGAGTCTCCACCTCAGTTAATATGTCGATTAAATTGGCATCATAGCATCTGGAAAAATAAAAAATAAACTTGCCCCATGTGCATTTATATTTATATTTGGTAAAGAATCATACTAAAAGTCCATAAATTCATCAATTTCCTGCGTAGCCCACCCTACCCAAGCTCGGAACCTTCATGACATATAAAACTGAGACGAGCCGAGATATAAGTCCACACAAAAAGGTGAACCAAAGGAAAAAAACAGTACATGCATTATGTCCAAGAAGAAATAATGCCTGATTGGAAAAAGGTTTTAAAAAATATATGCCTTTACCTAAAGAAAAATCAAATCAAGTAATTTAAGGTAGGGATACTGCAATCCCACCAAACTTTTTCCCATAGTTAGTTAGTAGACCTTTTCCGCCAACCTGTTAAAATCGGTCCTTGACAAAGTTATGCCGATAAAACGAAAATGGTGTCTATAACGTGGAATGTAGAATCTTGAAGACATAAAATTATTTCTGTGATCTTTTGTGAGCATATTGACGATTTCTGTTCTAATTTATGTACTTTAAAATAGAACATAAAGAATAATGTAATCATAAAAATGAAAAGGACAATGCTTACTTTTGCAATTTTTGAAAAGAAAATAAAATCCTATAAAATATATGAGAGTTGGACATGGCCTAAAAGAGAACGATAAGACCAAAAATAATATTTAAAAAGTGGGTAGGTGTAAATTCAGGACAGGGTCATTGCTTATTTTTGCAATTTTTGGAAGGAAATGAAAATTGTGAAAATATGAGAGTTGGACATGCCTTAAAACGATAAAGATAAGGAATAAATAAATAAATAAAAAGGTAGTTTGGTGTCAATTTGGGGAGAAAATATAGGGTCATTGTTCATTTTTGCAATTTTTGAAAGGACAAGAAAATTATGAAAAATATATGGAAGTTGGACATGATAAAAAAGAGAGAGAGAAAGCCAAAAAATAAACAAAGTGGGTGAGTGATAATATGTGGACTATGTGGACTACGTTAATTGTTTTTCCTCGAATCTAATTGAAGAAGAAAAAATAAATTGAAAACCACAATTTTAAAATAAAATAAAATCGAGTTTGATGAACCCAGAAAATTGTGGAGGATTGCCTGTACAACATGAATCTGTGTGTGCTTGAATGCGTGCAACGACGAGAAAAGAAGGCAATTCGTCTTTATTGGGTTTCAGACAGAACAGGAAGCACGGGAAGATTCTTCAACAATTCTCAAAATCTAGTCCTTCTATTCTTTGATGTGTTTATCTTATTTTTGGTCTGTTGTCTAAGATATTTCCAATTCGAGAAAGAATAACGAATGCTGCTGGGATGAATTAAATTATGACACTCTCTTCTCGATCTCTATAAGAACTAGCAAATAAAAATAAGCTTTGGAGTAATACAGAAATAGGTTCGGCTTTGCTTGGTTTGGTTTTGGATAAATGTCTTTAGGAAAATATTAATATTTTTGAGCTAAATGGATTTTGTGAAATGTAAACTTCGTTTGGTAAATTGTAAATTTATGATGAACGTTAATACTCTAAAAACACTTGATTTTATCAATAACTTTAGGAGGATCTTGAAAGGAGCAGCACCAACCCCGAAGGGGCTGTCCTTATTATTTATATGCATCCAGTGATTCCTCCTTTTAACGTTGAGCGCAAATATTGCTGGATATATTTAATAATATTTATTCAATTAGAAAAAGAAGAGAGAAAAACCTCTTTTCTTTGTCGGGCATGTGTTACATGGGTTGTTGATTATATATCATATATCAAAAGTATATTCTTACTTGTTATCACCATTCAACTTTCACAAAATTTTGAAGAAAATCAATTCAATTTGCAAAATGTAATAGACAATACCGACTTATCATATCAAGGCTACGTCAGTTCAAACAATCACATTCATTAACTTGTTCTTACCCATTAAACTTTGTAACTAGTGATGTTATTGAGTTACCATTATTGGTGATTTACCAGTAATTTTGTTTAAAGGGTTTCAGGCCCGTTGCTTGTGAGATCATCTTTACCGCATCTCTTGGTAAAGCCTTTGTAAAATTTATGGCCCAATTCTTGATTGACCTCACATGCATGGACAATTGATACCATCTTTAATCAATTGTCTTGCATACTCATGTCTTAGGCTAATATATCTATACTTATAATTATAATTGCTATTATAAGCTCTTGCCAAAATAGCTTCACTATTACAATGGATAGAAATATGAGGCATAAGACTAGGTCATAATTTGATATCCAACAACAAATCCCTAATCCATTCAGCCTCTTTCTCAATTGCTTTTAAAGCAATTATTCAAATTTAATAGTTAAGTGAGTTATATACATTTGTTTCTTACTCATCCAAGAAACAACACATTCACGTAATGTGAAAATCCAACCAAAATTGGATTATTTATCTCTCACAATTGTAATACAATTCGTATCAATGTATCCTCATAATATAGCCATATAGTTATTATTAAACACCCTAATTTATTAATTCACTAAAATAACCAAAATTCAGGTAACAACTTTCCAATGTTCTATAATTGGATTACAAATAGATGTACTCAATTTACACATGGAATAAGCAATATCAGGTCAATACAGTGCATCGCGTATGTTCCCTAACTCACATTAAAGACCATTTACCATGAATCAAATGGATTATTCATTTCTTTGAAACCTAAGATATTGAAATTTATTCAACATCTTTTTAACATAATTATTTTGGCTCAAAGAATAACCCTTACTATGTTTTTAACTTTAATATTCAAGCATGTATCTACTTCCCAAATCTTTCATTTTAAAAATGAAAGTTATATACTTCTTAGTCTCAATGACTTCAGTCATATTAGTTAAAAATTTCCCTTAGGATACCCCCACTTTAAGAATATTTCAAGAGGAATCCATTCGAAACTACACATCATTGAATATTTCGCAAAGAATGTAATTTTTTAAAATCCATTGCATTCACATGTAGCAATAGCCCACAAACAATAATGGTAATGAAACCATTGACTCTATTTAAATGGCTAGAGCAAATAGAGATGCATTATCCTCTAGATAACACCTACATTCATTCTATTCACAAACTACGACAACCTTCAATTTCTTTTCAACATACTATTTTTGTTGTCTTACCGAATCGCATGGACAAGGTGGCCAAGACCACTAAAATGGATAGCACTTCAAAATGTTTTGGATTCAGCATCCCTTCATTTATTTGATGTTTACAAGCATTTCTACACAAATCAACCTTACCAACATTATGAATACTCCATTTCATCTTTATTACAGGGATCGCATTAGCAACCCACTGAACAAAGATTTGATAGTTATGAGTTTATAACCATTTTCTCAGAAAGAGAAATCTCGAAAAGCTAAAACAAAATCAATAGTCATCATGCCAATATTCCAAATTGCCTCCATAAACAAAGCACTATATATCAGCCCACGCATGTAACAACATTCTTTAACCATCTAGTAAATGCAAGCGAATCATGGTATCAAAAGCGCATAAACTGGAATTGAGAGGAGCTAAAAGAAGACACCGGCAATTCTAGGATCGGAATCTACAACATTGTATGAGCCAAAACCTTCTAAAAGGTGTAATCAGAACCATCCCTTGTGTTTGATCTCATGGATTGGAGTCTTGGCATCCTCGATGTTGGGCACGAAGGTGAGAGGCTTTGAGTTTCTATAGGCATCAAATTCAAGGGTTTCATCGGTGGCATATCCATTCATTTGGCCCTGGTCATTGGAACCATTCTCTTGTGGGCGCTTGGTGAGATGGCCATGGACTCCCTGGGCAATATCAGGGCTCTGCCGCTCAATGTTGACCAGAACCTAGCACTGGTCAGTATCAAGACCAACGTCATCAAACACAAATCCAATAGACGTGCGTGTTCACAGACAATTTTCTCATAGTCTACAATGGCCTTGGTGGTAATTTCTCCGATTTGGTCTTGGTGCATGTTTCGCAAGCAACCGTGCTGTCAGGGTCCTGCTTTGTAGAGTTTTGTCACCCATACACGATGACTGCAACAGATGAGTCTCTAATGTAACTTGGGATGAGACAACGGAATCTCTCCTATCCAGCAGTATCCCAAAGCTGCAATCGCACTCCTCTAGGTACATCGTCTTCGACAAAAATCATTTCCAATGGTGGCCTATTAAGTGGTATCAAGCTTGTCGTACATGAAGCGAGTGATGATGCTCATTTTGCCTACTAATTGATCCCTAAGAAAGACGGGCTTGTAATTGGCGAGAGGGGACACATTTACCATCTTCTTCTTCTCACAAATTGAAATGAACTCCAACTCCATTGTTACAAAATAAATCCTTAAAATTATTGGGGAAATTGTCTTCATACTTGGGTAGAAGAATGAAGTCAATGTATGTTTGAATCAATAAAGTAATCACATCGGACTTTGAAGTGTGATATTATTTCTTTAAGGATTTATTTGTCCCACGAAATTGCTAATGGTCATCGGTAAATATTTTTTAAGATACAACAATTTTAGTATATCTCCAGGATCTTTTTAGGAAATAATTGGAAACAATGGCCCTGCAGTTTTGAAAGAAGACTTGAAAAATAATAATTGTGATCCTTTTATGGTTTTTCAAAAAACTGATATATATATATATAGGAACAACCCTTCATGAAAGGTTGCAAAAATTAATAAAAATATCTCTTTGAAAAAAGTTATATCCGAACAAACACAACTTTTCAAGGATTAATAAGTTATATTTGAACATGTATGAACTCTAAGATAATAAATGGAAGAAAAAATAAAATTCGAAATAAATAAATAATAAATAACCATAACATTTTCATAAACAGTCACATTATTTCAATATGATATTATGATTAATTTTTTATAAAAATAAATGTGATTTTTTTAATAAATAAAAGCTAATAATCATTGGTTAATGTCAAATTTCGTTCACGTGTGCACTCTTATCTTTTTGATATGAGACAAGGTATCTCTTAGTTTGTTTTACAGACAAACTACCAACAATAAGTCGCACTTGCGACTTGAGCACATGTGCAAAATTCATAATCAAACACCAACCTTGCGAAAGACATTAATATCTGATCCAGACGAGAAATTTTTCGGCAAGCCCTCCCCATTCCTTCCCAGACGCTCCCTGACCTGAGCTTTCGTGTCGCCGGCCAAAGCGAGTGAGCCCACCGTGGCCGCTTGCTCGGGAGGGGAACCCAGCGAGCAACTCTCCCAGTCGACTCCACAGGATCCGAGGGTTTTGAGCTCTTCGACGAGGACGCGACAATCCCTCGTTCCCTGGGGGACCGTTCCACCCCAAGAGCCAGCCATGGCCACAGCTATCGCTCAGAGCACCCATTGAGAGATGGCTAAATCTGAGGTTGAGATTTGCTGGGTGGGGGATGAGCGGAGATCGGTAGCTTTGCCTGAGGCATGGAAATCATGTGATATTTAAACTTGGTTCGTTTCAACTTGGTTCGTTTCATGAAAGATAATTTGGATTTTTTAATATTCATTTCACCAAAAATGAATTCATTAAGAAAAATATTTTTAATTAAGGGAAAAAAGCTTTTTATAACGAGAGAAAATATTATTTACTTTTCAAATTGAAGAAAACATTTTCCACTCAATTTTTCTTATCTCACACCTCTATTAGTCCATACTTCTTTCTCTTTTACTTTTTAAAAACTTCACATTTTTTGTTTCTTTCTCTCTTTTTGTTTTTCTTCTTTTTCAGCCGGTCACCAACCATCACAGGCGAGCCTTAACCTCGTTGGTGAGCTCAAGGCTCATCGACCTGAGCTCACCAATCTGTTGAGGCCTATGGTCAATGAGCTTGAAGCTTGCCCAATTGGCTAGTAAGAGTCCCCGGTTCACTGATTTGGCAAGGCCCATGGCCAGCAACCTTGAGGCTCGCCCAATGGGCGATGGACTCCTCCACCTAGTAGACACAGTTGGGCTTCTTCCAGAGGGGGCGGAGGTGCTTGTTGATGAGGCTGATGACGGGCTGTCGATGGCGTCAGAGGGAGGGGCGGGCGATGCCATCATGCGCGGTAGTCCAGCGAGAGGGGGGACAAGGAGGTTAGGTCCTAGTGTTAGGGCGGCAGCCGTGGTATCACCCTGCTCGAGCGAGCTTTGGTGAGTTGGACCAGGCGCCATCTAGTGATTTCGGTGGGAAGAAGACGATCAATAAAGAGAGAGGGCCCTGATTTTCGTTAAAATCGCTTTTAATTTGTTGGTTGAAATCATATAATACACTTATCAATTACCAAAAAAAAAACTCTTTTAGCTTTTGAAATTATGTACGTTTGACCCTGTAATTTCCAACTGGTTCATAATACTCCCGTGAACTTTCATTTTCTCACGGCCATTAGCCCCCTACTATTTTTTCTCGGTTAGCATGTACAATACACCACTTTCAGAGGTTCAGGGAAAAATAAAAGAACTAAGAACCCCCCAAAACCAAACTAAATGGACATAGAGCAAAAGGTTCCCAATTCCAACTTACTAAAACCGTTGAGCACCAGTCCAGTTCTTAGTTCCAAACGTGGAACTACCCACCCAAATTGGATTTGTATGTGTCTAGAAAACATTTTCTTTATCAAACATCAGAAAATATTTCCCAGAACTTCTTTAGATTTTAGCCAAACACCAAAAAATATTGTCATTTTCCTAAAATATGACTTCTAGGAAAATATTTTCCAGAAATGATTAATAAAATATGACTTCTAGGAAAATATTTTCCAGAAATGATTAATTTTTCACGAAATAAACGGAGTCTAAAGATGTGTTTGTTTGAGCAAAATGATCGAAAACACTTTCCAAATATTACAGTAGAAAATGAATTCTTAAATTTAAGAAGGTGAAAACAAATTTTGAAGTTGCTCCTCTTGAATTCTTTAATATTTTTCTTTTCTTTCATTTTCTTTCCTTTTTTCTCCTTCTTCTTCCATTGATTGCCAAGTCTTGGCAATGGCCAACAAATAATCATAGGCGTCACTCAACCTCGAGTGAGGCTCGACCACATCGGCCTTGGTCGAGTTCAATCTCGCCATGATTAGCTCAAGCCTTGCCAACCCCACCACGACAAGATTGAGTTAGCCCAAGGCTGGCTAGGCCAGCTCATGTCAGTGGCTTGAGGCCTAAAGGAGGGGGAGGGGGAGAAGGAAAATGCAAAAGAAAGAAAATTAATAATTAAAAAATTATTTAAAATTCAAATTTTTATTTTGTATGATATTCAAGATATTGAAATCATTTTCTGAATGAGACTCAAACAACAAAAATTATTGTCGATCACATATCATCAAATAAAGGAAACTAACCACCTTCTTAAAGATGATTTCCTGAAAAGTATTTTTTTATCATGAAATTTTCTCCTAAATTTTGAATTTGAACAAATTCTAAATATTATCTATGTTAATATGTATATATGACAAGTCGAAGTACCGTCTTAAAATGATTTAAAACTCATTGTCTAAGCTTTTTTTGTGAGTAACAATGGTAAACATTCTTGATACTTCTTTGGATCTTCAAAATATTCTTAGGTATTTCAGTAATTATACTCACCATGTTTTTTAATAATCATGGTTTAACATGTTTTTTAATAATCATGGTTTAACATGGTTGCTTGATAGATGAAGAATTGAAATCTCTAGTGTTTAATGTAAAAGGTGAGCTCATTTGTTCAAGTGGCAATTGCAATTTGCATTGATACCCATTTGTTCAAGTGACAGTTGTGATTCTAGGTGTCGATGATGATATTCATTTGGTAGTTGAGATAAAATATAGGATTTATTCTATCTTGTACTTGATATATTTTGCTTGATACCTAATCAAGACATGATAAAGTATGATATAAAAATAATATAACTTGGATAAAATTATTCTATAAAGAATGTGAGATAAAGGTAGATAGAATATCTAATATCCCTAACATTGAAATTATTTTTCTTGAATAATAAACTTCTTAAATTAATAAATTAAAATAATATTTAAATTTTAATATCAAAATAAAAATAAGACAATAATAACATCAGTTCATTTTTAATCTAATCTTATTTTTATTTATATATTCAAATTTATTTCCATCTTATAATATACATTCAATAAATAATATATATTGAATATGTATATATATTACATTTATTATATATTTTAATATTTTAGGTATAATAGTATAGTTTACTATTTAATAAATTTTAATTAGAGAATGATGGAAGGAAAAATAAAGTGCAATTTTTAAGTTCAATTATACTGATATATCGTTTATTCTAAACAATATACATGATATTTTTTTTTTTTTTAAACAATATACATGATATGATAATAAATATATTCAACTTTATTGTTGCAAGTCACCAAACAGTGATAGGATATAGAAAAATCAGTGAATTTCATATTTTATACTATCAAATCCTATCCTAACTAAAAATCCAAATGTCAAAGTAGTCTCTAGCGTTGAGATTCATCTACCAATTTCAATGATATATATTTGTCATAAGCACCGAACCTTAATGATTTTTCAACTTGTAACATTTCTCTTTATCTATTATGTTCAAAAGAAGGGAAAAAAAAGGAAAAGAAAAAGGAAAGCGGTTTGATGCAATTGAATAAGTAAAACTATCAGGTCCTTTGGAAAAGGAGGGTTATTCACTCGCGACAATGTCGGGAACTGGGTCAACTTCAGTACTCTAATACAAATCGTCCACTCCGGAATTATGCTTAAACCAAAAATTTAAGCATGCACCATGAAAATGCAAAAAACCATGCTCAAGTATATCTTCTGGGCAAACAGGTATGGCCTAAGTATGTATTACATTTGCATCTGGAATCCGTACTGCTGGAGTGCCACTGCCGCTATTGATCTAGCAGCGTTTCCAGCATCACCTACTTCAAACTTTGGAAAATTCACGATGAGAGCAATAGTGGCTTGGAGAAAAATCAAAGCATATGACCCAACCAAAATGATAAACAGACTTCATTATATCCAATGATCAACCATTGAATTCATTGACCCAGGACACGAGTAAGAGATATTGCTGAGGATAGAGACATGACTTGCTAGCACATATCTATAGAAAAGTAAAGAAGCAGTAATCCCACAGTTGAGAGAATCATATCCATGTACTCAATCAAAGTGTACTACAGCACTGGGAGAGATTCTTGGAAAACTGAAAACCTTCTTTGAAAATTCCACAAGCATCTCCGAGTCAAAATCCTCTTCTAGAGCAACGTCAAAGTAATGTGATTCCCCATTTCGAGTGACTCCAGTATTCCTTTTAGTGGAGATCACCATTTTCTCCAAAATCAATGCATTTCCAAGTAGAAACTCAATTAACTCGATCACGTATGGTTCGGTCACGCATGCATAGATCATCACATTCTTGAGGTGGTGTTTTAGGCAATAGAATGTACCCTCAATTGAATTCCAGTACCTCCTGCCATCAAATTTACATGCTTTCTCCCACTTTTTTCCCTGACAAATATCCAAACAAAGAGCAATGATCAAGCATTGGTAGATCATATACATTTAGATTCCAAAAGAGATCTGCTTCTGAGATTCAATATTTATAATTCAGTCTGAAAGTTAATATACTTAACGAAATTTATAAAAAGGGGTCAAAAGTTAAAATAAATTTGTCATTAGAGAAAGATATTCCTTATTCATGCAGCACTATGGGCTAAAGCACACCTTAAAATCATTGGGCACTGTACAATAAACATATATGGTGAAGGGGTCAAAAGTTAACATAAATTTGTCATTAGAGAAAGATATTCCTTATTCATGCAGCACTGTAGGCTAAAGCGCACCTGAATATCATTGGGCACTGTACGATACACATATATGGTGAGTGTCTCTAGAAAATTGCAAGTCTCTAGTAGGTAAGAAATCCCGGGGAGATGCCATTTAGCTAAATTAAGTGTCGTTGTCACAGACTTCCAGTTGAAAGATAGGCGTGGTTGATTCGTTAGCTTCCATATGCTGAAGACCTGAAGATTGAAAAGAGATAATCATTGGAGAAACAAATCCTTTAAACACAAAATAGGACAAACAATTGCTTTATGATATAATCTAGAAAAGGAAAGGAACAGCATCTGCTCAATAATGCTTGATATTCTGATTATTAAACTAAATTAGAAACATACAACAACAAACAACAACTATGCCTCCTCCAAGTAGGATATAATATAAAAAATAAAGAAAAACCAAGCCAGGTATCTTCTTTATTTCATTAATTGAAATAATTGCTTTAGGCCAAATTCTGGCATCCCATGCCTTGAAAGGTACAGTTTACTGCAGATGCTAATTGTTGGATTCAATCTCCACTACACTTCTATCACGTCAAACATTACACAAGTTGCAGTCCTCACTCCCCAAATTTACCCCGAAATTTACGAAGTGTCTATTTCCTTATCACCCACTAATCTTTTTGCTATTAATTGATATACACCTTTGGTGATATAAGTAAGTTTTGGACGGATTGACCTACCAAGCACACGTAAAAGTGAAGGCATCAGTCAATCATTGATACCTAGTAAAGAGTCCAGACGAATACTTTCCTTTAAGAAATATACAAGATTACATTCAGACTTTTATCAACACAAACATCAAAATGCCATAATTCCACAAAAATAGCCCGCAACCAAAGTAACAAGATTGAATTTTAGCTGACAGCATGTCCCGGCAAAATGCTAAGTTGTCCATCAAACACGCAAGAGTTGACACAGAGTAAAGACTTTAAAGACCACAGAACGAAAAAAAACCAATACCATCGATCTCTCAAATGAACAATAAAACATATTAGGATCTTCGACCAGTTGATTCAAGATTGACATCTCATACTGAACTAGTGACAAATAAAAAATCTATACGTAATGCTATCCAAATTAGTTGATGACAAATGAGTAGATAATTTTGACAAGAAAGCAGGACAACAGAAAAATATTGATTCATATTAAACGGCAACATAATATCTTATGCACAATTAGCTGCAGAAGTTGGAAGAAGAAGAACTCAAATACTTGTAAGGAGCCAAAGATGAGAAAAATGTAATGACAAATTTATAACACGTGAGAAACGGGCCGTGATTAAGCCAATAGCACAGTACAGTGGAAAAACTAAATAAATGAGTTTCGGATTCACTCAAACTGTTGCCACACTCAACTAGTGCCACACTTAATCTCGTGCCACACTCAAACTCGCCTTCAATATAGATATTAAGTTAAAACTACTTAAACAACTTCAAATCATTCAAAAAAGGATGGAAACTTACCAGTACACTCCAATTGCAAAGAGTAAAATATGTAGCGTTTTGGACCTTCTCCAGTAGCGTTTTGACCTCAGGATATTCTTGAAATACACCCTTAAATCCACTCCTAATATAGAGGGCCATATCAATTACGGAGGATCCGCATGAAATATTCATTCCTTTTGTTGAACCATCCAGTTCAAGTGTCACGACATTCAGACAGGCTATCTTCATCAACGAATAATTAATAACGATTGCCAATATTTTGATGCCTGATCGAGCAAGCTCAATTTCTTTCAGGCCATGGCAAATACAAACATTCAATTCTTCAAGCGATGGATGACTATCAATCTTTAATACTTGTAGGCCATGGCAATCCTCAAGAGACACTTTCTTCAGTGACGGGCTACCCAAAATAAGATTGCACATCACCTCATCGCTCAAATTAACATCCCATAAAGATAACTTTCTGAGCGACTCCAACTGAATCTGTCCAAGGGATTCGAGATTACAAACATCCAAACAGAGCTCAACCAGTCTGTTATTAAAAAGGGCACCCGTCATCCTATAATGAGAAGCTGGCGATGCTTTGAGTGCTTCACCACATCCAACCAGGGCAATATCAAGGACCTTCACCTTTTTCTTCAGTGCGAAGAAAATCCACTTATCCAATCTATTTGCCACTTCACTATTATACCCTTCAGATTCGGAGTTAATAGAACCACTGTCATGAAAATCCAACTCAATTCGGAACCTATCGATTTGGCAGCTCTCGTGCAGGGCCAACACATGGTCGACGAAATTCGAGAACCCATGGCGGCCATGGCAACCGACTTCAGGACGGCAACGATAGCAACTATGGAAATCGCACTCTTCAAAAGACAGACTGCCCAAAGATCTCCATAGGCCACGGAACGGCCTGAGAATCAACGATGTGCGGACGGCGTATCTGATCGGCAGAAAGGAGAGTATGTGGAGGAGGAGCGAGTCAGGCAAGCCGCTGATCCGGTCGACCGCCTCGTCGTCGCTGTTTTGCTGATCTGAAGCGCCGGCTCGCTCTCTGCAATCATCAATTCTCCTCATGGCTTCTTCGCTCACACCGAGTCGTGGCAGGCAAGCGAGCGGACAGGGCGACGCGAGGGGAAGGAAACCGACGTTAGAGCTTTCGAGGGAAAAATAATTACCGAAACCTTGTTATACGGTTCATCTTGGGCCGGGCCTACAGATGGGTTAATATTTGCTGAAAATAATGAGAGTAATAAAATTAGAATTATAATATGATCACCTTCTACATTGATAAAGAAAAATCGAAGATAATTATGTCAAGGTCCTGTTATTTTCTAAAACTTGACGCGCACCATGCGCATTTCGTAAAAAAATTAAAATATATTTTCTTTTTTAAGGTAATGGATAGTTTTCTTTTTGACGATTTTATGATTTTATTCCATTTCTTTTTAATGATAAAATGGAAAATTGAATGGGATCGTTTTATTAATGTCTTTCATTGCATTTAATTTTTTGGATAAGAAACGTCTGTGATAAGCAATAGTAATCCATATACACTTCGTAATTTTATCAATAACTTTTGGAGGATTTAGAACGAATTAGCACTAACCCGAAAAGGGGCTGTGCTCATTAATTATTTGCATCTAGTGACTTCTCTTTTTTCATGTTGAGCACAAATTACTGTTGGATATTTTTATTAATAGAAATTTAATTAGAAAACAATGGATAGAAAAACCTCTTTTCTTCGTTTAGCATGCATTACATGGATTGTTGATTTTATATCATAAATTAAGAGTATATTCTTGCTTGTTTTGACTATTGAACTTTCCCTAAATTTATAAAAGGAAATATTCCTTTTTGCAATTCACACATGCTTTATGAGGATTATGTGATTGATGATCCAACGAATCACAAAACATTAATCATCTGAAATCTCTTACTATTTTTTAAAATAATATAGTGATATTCATCAAGCTTTAACTGGTGTCTTAACTTATCAATGAGGTAAATATAATATTCACATACCATGATGAGCAATGTCTCATAAATAAAATTATTTGCCAAATCCTTTATAGATATATGTTTCTTGGTGTGGGAAAATTACCAAAAAAATCTCCTTGTTAGCTAATGACATCCTCTTATCATATTGAATTAACTACATTATCTCTTGCGAGTCCAACTCTTGACTTAACATTATTTCTTACATTGTTTTCTTTTTCTTTTGTTTCAGTTTTATTAAAAGACAAAGCTATCTACATTCTTTTTTTTTGGAAACCCACATCCCTTTCAAACGATTTTGACCCTAGCCACTTCTTCCATAACCATTGCATTTTAACGTCATTCATGCTTGCTCTGCTTCTAAACTCATTCAGCCAATTATTAACTCTATTTCCGCATATAATCCTCATAATGGTGAATTTTTTCAACGTCAATTTTTGTATACAAATTTACGAGAATTTACTCCAAAATTAAATATTGTGGCTGATAAATGCATTACACAATTTGGTCATCTTTCATTGTATTTCCTTTGTAATGCAGTCATTAAGGAAGATAATACTAAAGAGGACCCACATTACTTAACTATTGATGATGAAATCACAAATGGAGAACAGCAATCAATCATGTTGACGAGTATATATGGAGATTCTCCTCATTATAACATTGAAAATTATTCCTTGATATATAATGTTTTAAGTGAATAATGACTCTCCTATTGATGTAATTATAAAGTTTTATTGTTTGATCAAGTAAAATATATTTTCAAGAGAGTAACCTCTTTTAGGGGAGCCAAGCAGCTGTAAGGATAATATCTTTTGTTAAGTTGCATATGCAACTTGCAATCATGCAATAAATTTGTACTTTGAAGATAATATACTTTTCATTAATAATTTTATGAAAATTATGATGCATTTAGAACTGACAAAAAAATGTCTTTGTAAATGGTTTGAATGGGTTGTCTTTTAGTACTATTACAATTGCCATAATTTCTTGCCAATGGCTAATTATATCACCTAATAAAGGCAAAGATAGTATTTATATGTAATAATATTTTAGGGAGCATTTTCTTTTGCATTGAATGATAATAATGGATGTGCAGAATATTTTTTGTACTGTACTTGGTCATATCTTTATTTTTATTTTTTCTGAAAGTGTCTTAAAAAATCATGCGATGATGACATGAAAAACAATTACAAATTGGACTATTACATTGACTTAATAAAATGAAAGTAGAGTAATTAAAATATACAGATGCAACTTAATAACATATATGAAAGTTATAATTAAAGGAAATGCATATTAAAATTCATAAATGGTTTTTGTTAGTGTTACTTGTATTTAGGCTATTTTCAAATAATAGTTTTCTAGTGAAAAAGAATTAGTTAACTATCTACTAAATAAATTATAAAAGAGGGACATGAATTTTGTTCCAAATTGAGAAAGAAAAGGAAAAAAAAAGAAAAAAAGGAAAGGAGGCAACAAATAATTCTAAAGCTAGGATAAATTGCCCAAATAGGGTTTTGCAAATTTAGAAGAAAATCACAATATATTTCCCATTTAAGTACTCCCATTATAATTCATCATATAAACAAGCTTAGCCACGCCTATTGGGCCGGCCCAATATGAAATCACCATAGCTCTCGGTATAAGTTTGGTCTCAGCATTTGCATTTCCCCTGAAAGCTTGAGATTCATTGCAGCGTTGCAGCAACGTCTGTTTTTTCTCCGCTCGCGTTGACCGCACTGTCCTGTCCTTTGCTTTTAAGAATTCACCCTTTGCCTCCCGCGAGTTGTGTGAGCGAAGCCATGAGGAGAAGTGATGACCTCAGAGACACAGCCGGCGGCTCAGACCCGCCAAAGAGCGAAGAGGACGAGGCAATAGACAGGATCAGCAGCTTGCCCGATTGCCTCCTCCTCCACATACTCTCCTTCCTGCCATTCAGGTGCGCCGTCCGTGCATCATTGATGCTTCGGCCATTCCGTGGCCTCTGGAGATATTTGAGCAGTCTGTCCTTCAAGGAGTACAATTACCGTTACGATTTGCACACCTGCGATCCCGCCCCTTCTGAAGGTGGCGGTGACAGGCTCTGGAATTTCGTCGACCATGTGTTGGCGCTACACGAGAGCCCCGAAATCCATAGGTTAGAAATCGTGTTGGGCACCTATGCGAGTATCTCCCCTAATCCTTATGATTATGAAGGAGAAGAGTCGGGCAGTAAAAGATTGGGTGAGTGGATCTGCTTCGCACTGAAGAAAAAGGTGAAGGTCCTCGATGTTAACCTATTGTCGTATCGTCACCCACTAGGAGCAAAGCTAAGTCATTGTAGAGTGCCGAGTGCTGTTTTTACTACTAGCAGTCTGGTGGAGCTCAATTTGAGTGTACCTAATGTCGAATTTGGAGAACAGATTCAGTTGGAGTTGCTTCAAAAGCTGTGGATGAATAGCGTTAGATTAAGCGAAGAGGTGATGCGTAAGTTGCTTTCAGGTAGCCCGTCATTGAAGAAGATATCTCTCCGGTATTGCTGGGGCCTACGAGTTCTGAAGATAGACAGACATCCATCACTTGAAGAATTGGATGTTCGTCAATGTAGAGAACTGGAAAAAGTGGACCTTGCTAGTTCGGGCATCAAAATATTGGCCATCTTTATATTTAATCCGATGAATAAGATAATCTGTCCTCCGAATATCTCAACACTTCAACTGGATGGACCAAAACTGAATGGAGTAAATTTGGAGTGCGGGCCTTCCCTTAATGATGTGGCTCTCAATTTCCATCATCGTTATGAAGATTTCTTTTCAGAAGAAGTGGAGGTCAAAACACTTCTGGAAAAGCTCCGTAACGTTACATCTTTTAGTCTGGCCAATTGGATTATGATGGTAGGTTTCCATTCTATTTAAATGATCTGAAGTATTTTAAGTGATAAGAATAGAATTTCTTGATGTGAGAACTGGCAGTATTGCTTGGAGGCTTTGTCTACTGTCCAAGCCTTGTAGTATCCCTTAATCTCTAAAACACAAATGGAAACAATTCAGTCTAGATGAGGCTCGTCGTTTTTGTTTGTCTTACAACATTGTCATTTAGTTGATTTCATCCAACTTCTGCAACCAAATGTTTAGCGCATAAGGGCTGATGTTGCCATTTAATATGAATGGATCTTTTTCTGGTGTCCATATTTGTGCTGTCTAGTCAGCTAATCTATTTGCTTTGTTTGGGTTGCTTTATTTGTGGGCTATTTTGGGTGATTTAGCATTTTGTTGTTTGTGATAATAAAAGTCTGAATCCAATCTTGCACATTTGATAAAGGAAGGTTTCGTCAGAGTCTTTACTCAGCATCAATTAAGGATGCTTGTTTGTACTTCCAAAACTTAGGTATATCACCCGAATATGTGTATCAGTTAACAGTTAGAAGGCTTAGTGGGTGATTAGTATTCTAGTTGTTTGACTAGAGTGATAGAAGTGCACTGGAAATTGGATCCATCAATTACTCTTTGTAGTAAACTGTAGCTTTCAAGGCCTATTCCTGAAGTAAAGCAGATATCCACTTTGTTTATATTATATAATTGATTTAACTTATTAGAGGGGGTGGGGTATTGATTGTCGTATCTTTCTGATTTACTTTAATTATCTGAACATCAAGCATTATTAGTCAGATGATGTTCTTTTTACTTCTTTAGATTTCTGTCTGCCCTATTCTGTGTTTTAAGTATCTCAGTTCGTCCAATGGTTCTCAATTTTCCATTTCCAGTTCTTTAGCAGATGGAAGCTTATGAATGAACCACGTCCATCTTTCAACTGGAAGTCTCTGACAATAAATCTTGAGTTGGCAAAGCAGCACCTCCCTGGGATTTCTTGCCTGTTAGAGACTTGCAATTTTCTAGAAACACTTACCATATATGCTCTTCGGTCATATGATGATATTGAGGTACGTAGTGGAGACTCGAGATTTTTTTGAGACACTCACCATATATGTTTATCTATTAATATTCAAATGACTGATAAATGGCATTAGTCACATTTATTGGTTTAGATTACATTTTTACGAGACTAATGGATATTTTTCTTTAAAAGTTAAAATTAATGTTTTCTTTTTTCTTTTTTGTTTGAAAATAATTTTTACTTTCATTAATAGAGAACAGTGACACATCTTCAGCATTGAATATTTTTCTAAATTTTGTTAAGTATATTAACTTCCGATTGAATTGTGGACATTGAATGTCATAAGCAGTTAATTTTTTAGATATTAAATTCATTAAAATTATTAATGCTTGAGCTTTGCACTATGTTTACTATTTGTCAGAATTCTACGTGGGATCAAGCTTGTAATTTTGATGGGAGGAGTTACTGGTATTCAGTGGAGGGCAAATTTCATTGTCTTGCGCACCACCTCAAGAATGTTAAGATATATGCATGCGTGACCGAACCATACGTGATCGAAATTGGGAATGCACTGGTTTTGGAGACAATGGTGATTCGAAATGATTTCTCACGTTCCTCTGACATCGCCGTAGAGAAGCGCTCTACTTCGGACATGCTTTTGGATTTTTCGAAGAAGGTTTTGAGTTTCCCAAGAATCTCTCCCAAGGCAGTAGTACACCTGATCTGAGTATATTGATATGGATCTCACAAGTATACTTCTCATGTTAACAAGTCATGTCTCTATCCTTAATTGAGAGCTTCTCCTAGTCGGCGTTCTCTTTTCTTCTTCTATCGATGGATTCCATAGTTTGTCACTGAACCCACAACTTCTCTGTTATCATTTTGATTGGTTTATATGCTTTGCTTTTTCTCTAAGCCAGCATTGCTTTCATCGTAACTTTTCAAAGTATGAATGAGGCGAGGTAGGAAGCACTAGTAAAACATAACGAGTCCACGTAGCTGGATTGATAGTGGTAATGACACTCCGGCTATACGTAATCTATATGCAAAAGCAAGATATGGCTAGGTCATTCATCTCTTCACACGGCCAGAGGATGTTAACACCTGATTTTTTATTTATATGTCAAATATGTATAAAAATAGTACAAATAAAATAAAGTAAAGTGGAAGATCAAAAGAATGAAAAGAAAAAGAGAAAAAAAATCGTTCTTGGGACCCATTCGTAGGGATGCACATGGTTTAGTTTGAGCCATTCTAGCATGTAACCTAAGGACCAACTTGCACAGTGTTAATCCCCAATTTTTGAGACTAGGAACCAACCCTATTGAACCTAGGATCGAGGACTAAACCGACCATGTGTATCCAATCCAATTCTAGGGTCAACCTATGACCAATAAATTCTTTTTAAGTTTGATCTTTTTATTTCTTCAAATGACAATCGTGCTCTTTAAATTGACAAAAAAGTGTTATTGTGATTGTTGATGAAGATGCAAAATGAATGTGGTCATTCAAGTTAAGATTTCGGTCTCCGTTTCTCTTAAAACTGAGTATGGAGAATCTTACCTTTGAGATGCATATGCCGATTGCGGACAATGATCAATCTAAATTACTTAAATCCAAGAGTCTTCGTTGCTGATGATTGGTATCGACGTAGAATAAATGAGTAGGTAGAGAGAGGGAGAGAGTCGTCGCTAGAGAGAGAGAGAGAGAGCTGCTGAGAGGTCAAGAAAAATCTGAGATTGAGTGAGGGTGTGTGTGTGTGTGTGTGTGTGAGAGAGAGAGAGAGAGAAATTGAGAGAGAGAGAGAGAGAGCTGCTGAGAGGTCAAGAAAAATCTGAGACTGAGTGAGGGTGTGAGGGTGACAGAGAGAGTGAGGAAAAAGGTGAAAGAAGTTTAGTTTATATAGCTAGGGTTGTATGACAAAGTGCCAACCTTGGTTTTCTTGTTTTTTCAAAAGTTTCAACAACCCATATTACCCATTTTAAGATAGCAAGTTAGTTTCTAAATTCAAGCTTATAGGGATCATGTCCTTGGGCTCAAGAACAAAGTCATGTATCTTCTTTGCCCAACTTGGTATCAGATCAAGCTCATGGGATCATGTCCCGAGGCTTAAAAACAAAGCCATGTAATATTCTTTACCCAACGAATATTGGATTTTTGTTACCACGCCTTTACTTTAAGTCTTTCAATACTCGAGTATTTATTTCCATATTTTCAATATATTGTTTGTTGTTTTCCTTTTTAGAATGCTTAGGACAAATCTTATGATTACAATAAACCCACCAAAACCATCACATGAACACTTAGCAACTTGTACGACCTCTATTACTCCTAATTGGAAAACAATACCATTAGATCACTTAGATGAGCAACCAAATTATAGCTATTGAAAAGGCACTAAGAGGAATTATTAGTGTAATCAAGTCTCTAAACCTAGAAAACTCCAATTGTGTTGAAAGTGAGATATGCTTTCGTGCCTCATATGACTAACTCTAATAGGCTAGCAGCGACTCCCGATTTACTTAGAATCTTTAGGGTTAATTGCAGCTTAAAAAGAAACCCAAGGCACATGAGATAAAGGACTTGGAAGAGCCCGCACTTGGCTGTCGACCCACCTTTTTCGACATTACCTCTAAAACAATATTTTCCTGACCACCTTGGGTAGGGTGGTGATATATTTCATGCAATATTTGGTAAATTATTAAAAGAATTTAGTAGTTCGGGATTGATTGAATAAATGTTGCTAAATTACTGGAATAGAAGCTAGCAACTTCGATTTAATTAATAATTTTAGGGGAATAAAACTAGTAATGAGATATAAAAGTTGATGACTTCAACGAGAATGGATAAAATGGAAAATTATGTAATTATTGAGGAGGCAATTTATGGATCTTCTCATCGACTTTCATCTTGTATGAAGCTCGTATTTCATACAAGATTTTGTAAATTATTAAAACAACTCAGAAGTTCGGGACCGATTAAATAAATCTTGCTAAGTGACTCGAATAGAAGCTAGCAACTTCAATTAATTGCTAATTTCGTTGGAAAAAAATTCAAATAAAACCAGTAATGGCATATAAAAAAGTCGATGACTTCAACTACAGTGGATTAGTACTGGAGATCTTTGTCCTTTTCTGACCTCAGAGGAGCCTTGCAAGTTGCGTCGGCAAGCTGTCGATAGCGACAACTTCGTTTCAATGAGTAATTGTGGAGATGGCTTATTTCGGTGGTGCTCATGTCTGAAGTTGCCTTGCACGGTCGACGGATAAATCGCCTTTGGTCTTCAGAGGATAGACAGGGCCGGTTGTGATTTTTCTGACATACGAACTTGCAGTCCGTTTGTCGAATAAATTGTTACTTGACACTAAGGGTAAATGATCCTATATACCTGTCTGCTTGGTAGTCGGAGAATAAAATGCAGTATGCGAATTCAATCATCTTCCTTGAATGGACTGATGAAAGCAGGTGCATCGAAGTTTAGTGTGGATGGTGGAAGGGAGATTCTTACTAGTACGGATGACATCTGATGGGTGCTCTAAGTTTGGTATGATCGCTCTAAGTTCACGACCTTGAGAATTTAGTAAGTGCTGGAGGTGTGCTGGAGCTTTACGAGCAGAATAACACCGTTCAATCTTGCCTCAAAGATACCTGGAAAAGAATTATGATATCTGATATTACTTACTGCACATCTTCTTATTGGCACAGTGAGGATCTAACTAAAGGACAGCCGGTGCGATAAGCATCCACCGAATTTATATGCTTCTCCAGCATTAAATAAATGAAAGGCAGTCTACCGAACTCCTCAATTAGCATCTTATGATTGCACAAAAGCATTTTCATGTGCCGCCACTTTTACCAGTGATGGAGGTGTGATTTATCTGTAGAGGGATGCTGCTGTAAATCTTTTCATTATCACCGAATGCATCGATCATCGATTGTTCCACTTCTCAGGTACTGGGCCACTACTAGCGCTTGCTACAGAGGAGATGTCAGCTCTTTCCTGGTGCATGACGTCACCAGGCGTGACTTTTGAGGATGGCGGAAGGTGGTGGAGGGAGTCGAGGGACCACACCAACCCCAACATCGTGGCCATGCTCATTGGCAACAAGTCTGATCTCCGCCACCCTGTGACACTCCCACTGGAGGATGGGAAGTAACTCACTGAGAATGAGTCAGTCCGAGGTTCCTACTCAGATTTATCGGATTGAAAGCAAGAAAACTGTCGGAGCGGGCGGCAACCTGAGGGTTTCTTCTGTTCCGGGTCAGGGACAAACGATCAATGCCGAATAAGATGGGTCTGTTTTAAAGAGGATTGGATGCTGCTCTAGTTACGGGGGTTTCTCTAGGCTGCTTGCTGCCACTAGGGAGGGTCTGCTATGTGCTCCCTCCGTGTATATCTTTTTCTACCCAAGATGGCCATTGTTGATGCAAGGAACGCAGAAAGTTAGTCTAAAACTAGTCAATCCGGTTGAATTCGACAACCAGGTCGAATGGAAATGATGGTATTCCGAAGTTGACTTCAGATCAACTACTGTAAGCAATTTCGTTTCGACAACGTTCCAATGCAATGAAAAAACCATGAACTAGTGTTTTGCCGGTCACGGCAAAAATCCAGAATTCTACATAGAAGAACATGAATACTATTGGCTGCCTGTACTAGGGTAAGACGAAAGCATTCTCATTTGCTGTCGTCTCCTCAAATGGCGTAAAGCTCTTTACTGTTTTACAATTTGTTGTGACGACCCGGTGACACCGCAACAACATCCCAGAAAGAGATTCGTCGGTGCGTGAGATGCCGTGTCGTTCCTTGCGGCGCCTGACCCCAGCCGAATCGATTGATACAAACCAGCTTGATTGGATGACCGAAACCTAAGCTATACTACATTGCCGACACAGGGAAC
Source organism: Corymbia citriodora subsp. variegata (assembly GCA_014858505.1). Classification (NCBI taxonomy): domain Eukaryota; kingdom Viridiplantae; phylum Streptophyta; class Magnoliopsida; order Myrtales; family Myrtaceae; genus Corymbia; species Corymbia citriodora. The sequence continues at coordinate 22,136,283 of CM026420.1, read as the reverse complement.
CGCGCTCAGGCCGCGCCTCCGGTTCTCTCCCTCCGGTTCGACCAACTTGGTTCGCCGGAAAACCAAGGAGCACTCCGGCAACTCCCCCAAGTCGGCGAACAGTGGATCCTCGCCGTCCTCCTCGTCCCTCATCCTATGTACAGGCACCGCGTCCGTGCCTCCCTCGTAGACCGGCCTCTGCAAGAACGACGACGTCGAAGCCACGTCGGCGAGCCAGTCGAACCCCGGGTCGAGCAGAGCGGCGCCGCCGATGAAGCCCGCGAGCTCCTCCGGGTCGAACATGGTGGAGATGGAGTCGTCCGCGTCGGCGGCAGAGGCGGAGGCGGAGGCGGAGGAGTCGCTGACGGCGGGGGCGCGGAGGTGGTGGTTGTTCTTGGAGGAGGAGGAGGATGAGGAGGAGGAGGAGGAGGATGGGCGGGGGTGGTTGTGGTCGGAGGAGTAGGTGACGAGGATAGTGGTGGGGTCCAGGCGGCTGCGCTCCACTTGCTTTCTGGCGGGGCAGCCCTTGGAGCTACTGCATCGGTAGTATCCCCTGTCCAATCCCATTCCAAGAAAAAAAAAAAAATTAAGAATTTTCATGATTATTCTAAATTAAACATTCGATTTTTTTAATGTCGATGATGTAATTGCAATCAAGTTAATCCCACTGCTCGCCACTCCGAGCGTGACACTCACGCGCCTCTTGCTGCATCGTCCCCCCAGGCTACAGCTAACTTTCTCCACCCACCCCCGTCCATGCAATGCAATGCAGATCGATAACATGCCAGCATACCAATGCCACGTAGGACAACTACATTATCATCTTCGTAAGAATCATGCTTTCCCCGGAAAATCACCGGCATGCCTGCATTGATTTTGTCTTGTGCATTACTGTTACATTGACTGATGCCACTTAATAATCTCGTTTTGTTGTTGCCCAAGACAGCATACTAATGCCATGTAGGGTAACTACATCATCATCTTCACAAGAATCATGTTTTTGCCAAAAAATCACCAAGATGCTCATACTGATTTTGTCTTTTGAATTACTACTTGTCGAAATGATGACATTGATTAAAGATATTCATGTTCTATGCATAGCATAATTTCAATCTCCTATGGAGCTTTTATTCGGAAATAAGCATAACAAAGGTAGACAAAGCAAGGAAACTATAGGCACCTTAATTAACAAAGAGTGCCACGGTCGGAATTCTTCATTTGAGCTCTAATGTCATAACCAACAATTTGTACTTCCTTTTTTTTTCTATATTCTTCTTCCACGCAACTATATTGTAACATTTCTATTTATCAGCCATCTATTCTATCTTAAACTCTAACCGGCATTTGAATCGATTGATAAGATCATGAGATATTTAACATAAATTAACTATCAATCCCTGGACATTGAACATTTATTTTAAATTTTGCAATGACCCTAATGAAAATCCTTCAAAGTTTTAGCCCTTCACATGTTTTCCCCCAACATATTTTAAATGCTAATGTAAGTCGACGCTAAGCTCACAGGGTAGCATGTTCATCTCCCAACTGCCCATGGGCGCGTGATATTGACATCAACTAACCACGCCACAACTACTCCGATAAAAGGGTTCATTTTCGAAGCAGCCGTCCTACGACTAAATGGATTAGATCGATGGGCAATTAAAAATTAAATTAAGCTACATTTCCAAGCCAAAGCCCCATCTCTCCCTGCCTATTATACTATTCTCGACGGACCAACCAGCTCTCTCACCCACCATTCACATTGTCGCCGAGATTCCCCCACCTCAAGAAACAAGCAACTCCGCCCCCCTTCGCCGGCGGCGAAGGTGGTGTCTACGGCGTCGTCTTTGCTCTGCCGGTTCACCGACACGATCTCTTCGATGGGCCGTTCGTGATCGCGACTTGCAGAGGGCTTGAACGCGACTATCTCAGAGTAATCGACGCTAATATAGGTGATGGATTTATGTACCTTGGGTAAGGTGAGCCCTTGATGGGCTTTTGGCCGTACTTCCTCCACGCCCAGGAATCGGACGGCGGGTACGACTCCCCTTTGCTCTTCGACCCCTCGGCGTCGCCGGCGATCGGAACCGACACCACTCGCTTCTTCACGCTCTTCCTGCTTCACGAGAATTCGCACCCCAATTAATCTCAACATCACGGACAGCTCTATGGAGGGGGAAAAGAAACAGGCAGTCATCGATATGTCTCACCTTCTCTTTTGCGACGGCTCGCCGACATTCGCCTTGGCATCGTCCCCCGAGGAGGGCGAATCGGGCCCCTGCTCGGGCTCGGGTTCTTCTTCTTGATCATGCACGAAGGGGTTGGTGTAGAACCTACGATCCATCAGCCCTGCTCGAAATTGAAACCTCGGACACCTCTTAGGAGAAGCTTCCTATGAACATGAGCCGGTTCGCGCTTGGTTCGCCGGCTAGGGAGCACCGGCCGGCCGGAGAAATTGGGGAGAGAGAGGAGTGATTATTGAAGGGCAAAGAGGGGGTTTAAGTTTAATGGGAGGAGAGTTCATGGGGGGTCGACAGATTGGCAGTTTGCGTAGTTTATTTTGGGGGGACGTGCAAGCCTATACGCAAGCTCAATAATTATTATATTATAATTATTTGATCCTTAATTAATCAATGTTCAAGAGGGGATTAATCAAGTGGGGTGGGGTTTAACATGTGGAATCATGGAGCCCTTTTATCAAAACTAAGTGATGAGGGTTGGTGGATAAGGTGGGGAATCGGACAAAGCTAGGGTGCAATTTGTTATTGATGGCTGGAGATTCATTAAGCTTTTTCTTGGGTGGGATTACGGGTTAAATTTAATCAATTAAAGCCGATTTTTTGTCGCGTGCGGGCGGAGATCGAGACTCGGTTTAGCGATTAATTAAAGGGATTAGCCATTGAATAATCGCTAATGCCTTGTAAAGGGAAAACGACACCCATCGTCATTCGTTTCCATTCAAACGTGCCTAAAGAAATGGATGCTAGCTTTGCCATACCCGTCCAGGGTGTACCCAGGAATACTTCGTCGTCCGGTTTCCATAAAATCTCCATAGGAAAAGGAGGGGGCTTCCCTTCAATCTACGAATATTGCAGAGTGGTAGTGTTGGAGTAAATCTCTAGGTTCCTAACTTTTGAATAACATATCATATACCTTGTATAAGAACTTTATCTCGATGGCCGTAATGTAATGTGCGCATATGTGATAAGTTATGATATAAGAACTTTATCTCGATGGCTCATAGAAGATCTTGTGATGTGCAAGATATGCATTGTCTTTTCATTTAAGGCTAGTCGGCTGGCTCAAATTTAGTCTAGTTCGAACATGAAATCTATATAATATAATAAGTAAGAGTAGGCAACATTTTGGGTTTGGCCGAGACCTAAACCGCTTGCCCTCCCTCTATGATCACCTCTAGTAAAACCTTTTTTCAATTTGTTTGATCTAGCCGTGGATATAAATAGTATCTATTTTGTTGTCATTGTAAAAGTGAGGTACAATAATTCTCACTGAATCCTAGAAAAGAAACGCTAAGGTGATGTGGATTTGGATTCTTTCTTCAAGGGCCCTGATTTTGGGCTTTGATCGCATGGATGGATGTGAGACCAAGTCCTTAGATGGGCCTCAACTTTATTTATGGGGGTAGGTTCATTTATGAGAATTCCATAAATTACTACAGGACGCTTCTGACTTTATAGACAAAGAATTAACTAATTAAATTTCATAGTCATGAGACCTTCCATTTTAGGGTACGAAACCTAATGGACAAGCGAAAAGACATGAATTTCTTAGTGCCACAATAAAATCAAGGGATAATGATATAATTAATTTATGAACTTTAGTCATTTGTGCAATATGATTCTTGAACATTCAATGTGATCCTTGAACTTTAATTTAATGTTCAATATAGTCCCTAAATTTTTGGTATATGCTCAAACTTGTCCCTAAACTATATGAAAATGTTCAATGGGGTCATTTAACTTAAATTAATAGAAAGACAATTTTAAACATTTTTATAGAGTCCCAGGACTAGTTTGAATATTTACAAAAATATAAGAACTACATTAAACATTAGATTAAAGTTTAAGGATCACATTGAACAAATTAGACATTAAGAGATTACATTGCAATATTACCAAAGGTCGGGGATCATTTATGTCATTTTCTCTAATATTAAATATATACCCTTCGTGTGAAATGCATAAGCATATAATATAAGTTGACTTGAGCAGATAAAACTCTGGCCCCATGAAATACCATGCGAAATCTCATGGACCATACAAAGACACGGAAGCCCAATTGATTGATCCAAACGTAAGTTCCGTTTGCAGCGACAGCATTAGGAATCGAACTTGTACCGTGTCTCGTATCTACACACGCATCTGCTCCATTATTGATTTAACAACTTCGTTTGAAAGAAGATGGACTTTTGTAGCCAACATATCAAGGATTTAAGACCATTAACTAGAGATACTGGTAACGTTGGCCTCAGATGGGGAACTTGCCCTTTCGGATTAAGCATCGACAGAAATGGGACCACTTAAATTATATATTAAAAAGTTCAACTCATAATAAGGGGCCACATACAAAATAAATTGGTATAGGAATCTAGTTTTGCCTAATTTATTTCGAGTGTGCAGCCCTTCATTCATCAATTTTACGTGTTATTCCTAATTTAGCTTAGATATGAGAGCGTATTAATATATCTCACATAATCTATTTATAAGATTTATATACTCTTTATATATACGATGAGTCACCCTCAATTTATTACCTTAAACTTTTAAGTTTGAATTTCTAACTTGATATTGAAACTCTTGTTGTTTGAGAAATGACCCATCAAGTCTCATAAGTGATTCTTTATAATAGCAACCTCAATTGACCCATTATCTGTTTCCACCTATCTCACTCAAGACAATAGGAGGATGGAAACCATGTGTATGTAAATAGCGTACAAAATTCATATACAAACGATGCTAAATACTTTGATTTATATAAATGCGACAAGAAGCATTTCGATTTTGCATGTTGAAAACACACTATAATGAATTGTTATATTTGCGATATAATGGCCAACGAATTTTCTTACTTAATCTTGGACTTTCAAGATATGGTACTTTCATTTGCTAGAATTGATCCCAAATATTATACATACCATTAAAGAAAAAGGCTATACATGTGCCTCGATGTTTGAATGAATCATAGATGATGCACTTCGAAACAGCAAGCAGGATACACCGTAAAGCTAAAACCAAAATTTGCTTGAACCTCGTGCCTCGAAGAACTAATTAACAACATAAGACTCGAATTTCAAGCTCTCTGAGTCGTGCTATTGAAAATTGTACAGAAGGTGAGTCGATTGGAAGCGGGAACTGTAAACGCGCGACAATTATTGAAATCATAAAGCAAGTGAGAACGAGATCGGCAGGTCTGTTTATGATCTGAAACGGTTGAAATAAATGCGTCGTTGTTTGACTAAATCTAAGTGGGACGAACCCTTCAGAAGGCAAAAGTGAGGGTGCAAAAAGTGAGAGACTAGTGTTGACAACTAACGAGACCCCCCCCCCCCCCCCCCCAAAAAAAAAAAAGATGGCGCGTTTTCTTGTATATAGATGTATGATTGCATGAAAATCAGCTCCAACTAGGGTCGATTTCTCAAAATTCCTCTCCAAGCTTTACTTTATTTTGAAACATCTTATCAATCTGATCGCTTTGATCATATAATCTCTAAACACAACATCACTGAAAAAAACCGTTGATTGACTTACATGTGCTCTTGGCACAGTCTCATGCCTTTCTAGTGTCACTTTCATCTAAAAGGATGCAGTTTCTTTTTTCATCACTCACATGCACGATTGAAAATCCTAATCCTTATTCACGAGCTTTTAAATAGTCAACTTTTATTTACCTTTTGAAAAAACACCTGTTGAAAAAACCGTTAATCAACAAAAATGTGCTCTGTGCATAGTCTCACGCCTTTCCTAGTGTCATTTTCGTCCAAAAGGATGCACATTTCTTTTTGCATCACTCACATGTACGATTGAAAACCTCAATCGTTATTCATGGACCTTCAGATAGCCAACTCTTTATATACCTGTTGAAAAAATACATGTCCTAGTAACTTTGAATCAGATGATCTTTTCCCTAATCTCCTCCTTTTCTTCTTTAAAAGAAAAAAGAAAAGATCTTCCCCGTTTTTATCTCTTCTTGTTCAATTTCAATCGTAGGGACTGTATGAAAGCTATGCGAAAGCATTTATCTGCCATGGGCAGCACGTGATCTTTAATTTGTTGAGAGGTCATTGTCTCCATCCACATGTTAAGCATGCCATAATTCCTTCTTTTTTTCTTCTTCGTCTTTTTTTTTTTTATACTGGAAACGTGCTAGAGCCTAGAGTTGAGGAACATCATTATCGATCCTATACCTAACGCTATATCACCAAACATGAAATGTTAAAAACTTGTTGGATGAGGTGCTTGGATGATTTGATTCCTCAGCACCACCTATATCACCAAACATGAAATGTTAAAAGATCCTATTCATGCGCCCCCTTGAAGTGCCTTAAAATGGATTTTGTCATTAGGTTTTTACCATATAGAGAAGTTATGATTTGGATGACAAACCTTATTGCATGATATATTCCAAGGTTCGATCTGTTAGTAAATGTATTCATGCCACGTATTAATTGCATTTAAAACCCTCGCATTAGATTTTGGAGAGTAGATATGCTCATTATTTGGGATTAGGTGAGCTAGGGCCGTTCTTGCTTGGCCTAGAATCTTTTAAGGTCTTGACTAAATGTGAACTTATCGATCTATGCAAGTGCTCGAACCTGTCCAAGGAAAAAATATGGGTAGATCAAGTCCGTCATTGATCATCTTCTATTCTAATTTTTAAAGTTTCGACTAAAAAAGTTAACAGATATGAAAAAAAAAATCGAGACTTTGTGTCTATATTATTTTTCTACTTTTTTTTGTGTTTTATACAGGTTTTTTTTTTATCCTATGCTTATTCTATCCTATAGTGTAAATAAATTTTTAAATATTAGTGCTCAATTACTAATTACTAATATAATAATACTTTTTAAGTAAATATATGGGTAAGCCCTAACATTTTTACCCGTTCCCATCCAGCGAATCTAAGGAATCCAACCAAGCCCGTTCATATAATGTGAGGCCTTGAGGTGGAACCCGTGGTCCATTCGCTCACTGATTAGGTATACAGGATAAAAATGCATGCAGTTAACATAGGCGATCTAATCAACTGTTAATTCAAACATGATTTCTAGTGCAAATATCCTATATAATATCATGTTCACAACACACGTGCAGGCTTTCGATAACTTCATACCTAACTATTTGTAATCATGGTCATAATCTAGAGTCAATTGAGCCATAGCATACAATGGAATTTTTGTAGAGATAGAGGTCAAATTTTCACACCCAACAAAGTAAATCAACACGGTTAGGGTTAGCATCTTCAGCATGAACAGTGGAGGTCATCATCGATCCCACGTCGGTTCGAAAGACAACATGGTTCCGTACGTATAATGCAAGAAGTGAGGATGTGCGCCCGTTGAATAAGATTCCAAACCAGCCCTACATGTTGATAGACATGACCCACCCAACATTTTGTCTCTATGTTTGACACGTGAACTCTCTCTCTCTCTCTCTCTCTCTCTCTCTCTCTCTCTCTCTCTCGTATTTCACGCTTGACTTCTCTAGAAAAATCACGTGAAAAACACGCATCGAGTAAAAAAGTACACGTAACTTTTAAAGCCCGATCCGATAGTGCCCGACGCATGTCGACGCGAGTTGTTCTCCTATCCTTATCAATGGGATAAAAGCATCGGAGAGAGTGAGGATTCCCTTTCTCTTTCCCTCTCTCTGTTTTGTCTTCTTCCAAAAAGACAAAATCAGAAAAAACACCCGCCCCAAATATCGTTCATGAACCTCTAACCAAAACCTCAAATTGAACCGACTAAATTGCCTTCCTCACCAGCTCATTTTAGCATATCGTTTGGGTTTGAGCGGTTTGGTTTCTTCTTTGGTTTTTAGAGTTTTGGATGGGCTTGAGAATTTAAAAAGAAAATGTCATATTCGTAAATAGAAACATAAAGATAATCAATATAAAGATGCAGAGCAGTATTTAAAAGTTAAAATTCAGATATGTATATGATATTTTAAGAAATAGAGATACATAATTGATAATTATGAGAAGAATTCTTTTCATTTATTTTTTAGAGAAATAAAAATTAAGGAGAATGGACAAGTTTAAATCATCAAATGTAATGAAATTTATATGAGACATGCTATCTTCAATGATACAAATCCAATTTATTATATATGATTCACAAATCTAGTAATTTCTCCAAGCATGGTGTTCACACTATTTTTTGGTGGGGCATTGCCGTGAACTTTACTCATGGGCACGTAGGGTCCATTATATATACAGCTAATCAAAAGAGCATTCGAATATCCGAGGTGCTAAATTCCTCTTCCCCAAAGCACCCTCGATGTCAACTCGATATTACAGTTATAACCCCTAACGTGATGAAACCTCACCCGACATTAGGCTTTTTTGGTAAATCCCAGGAAGTAGCCAGTGTGGTGAGGCTGATATTTACTTAAGACTGGATAAAAAAGATGGATTTAATTGTAATTTAAAGCACCGTTGGTCAGAGGAATTTTCATAAGAAGCTTTAATTACCATACAAGCGAAAGCATGGTGAAAAAAAATGAAACGTCAATGGTGACTATAATTGATTAAGACTATTTATGGTGAATTTTTGTTTTCTTTTCCTTTTTTTTGCGTTAATGGTGTTTATAATGTTAAGATCATGTTGTACTAATAGACCGAAATGTCTATTACATGAATAGAGGTTCGTGACATTAATGGGCACTCTATACATTCTCTAATTCTCTAGATAAATCTGAGCTCCTCTGCTTCTTGCATAATCCGAGAAGAGGTCATGACTTAGAAAAACAGGATCGTTGTCCTAATCTTAGTATATTGGCCTGAACGAGATTTAGCACCATTAATCATATTAGAGTTGACAAAGTACACAATTTTAGATGTTTGACCCCACTATTTCATAGTAGGTGTCATTGTCTTTGGCACTAGGAATGATCGGTTCTTGAGTTAGGCTAGTTCCATTTTAGAATTGGGAACTAGACTAGTTGGTCTTGGTCTGATTCTTGGATTGGATCGGTCCAATTTAGAATTTTGACAATTATCTTTTCTTTACTTTAAAAGAAAAAGAAAAGTTACAAAAAAATAAAAATCAGTTTGAGCCATTTGGTTTCACACTTGTAATTGAGAATCACTCAGAACTGTTGGTTTGATCCGGTTGTTAGGTTGGGTCGGTCCGGTGTTTGTGTACACACCTATCAAGCACCTTGTTCTCTATGGTGTTAACCTAACATTCTCTCCTTCGGTTCTCTATGTGAAGTGAGAACGATCTCAAATACGTATCTTCCATTAATGACTACAAGTGTTACTCGTGAGGAGCACGACGATTGTCGTCGGGTTGTTTCGAAGGCGGCAACCGCGACGGTGAAAACATGGCTGAGGCAGTTGGCTTAGGGAGGAGGAGGAAAGGGAGAGAGGGAACACTTGCGTTTTCATTTATAATATTTCGTAGCAGTAATTATTTTATACAAACACAAACGCCCAACTTTCAAAACATCACGTCGCACCCTAATAAACAATTCTCAATACAACCTAATTTTTCATTAAATTTAAATAAACGTGTACAATTTACCCAACAGTCTCTCGAAAAGACTACATTTATTTCTCTCTGCACCCTTCACGTGCCACTATTCAATTCAACGAGTTATATATATTCTATAAACTAACGGCAGACGTTAGTTGAGGCTCGTAAAACCAGTCAAACGAAACGCGACTCCGGCGACAACGACGACCGCGGACTCTTTTTTTTTTTTTTAAATCTTCGAACCTCCTTAAAAAAACCACAACGTTTAACCCACCGGTCTTCCGACCAATAATAAATAAATAATACCCGCGGGTCTCTGCAGTAGATTCCGCACGCAAAATGAACGCGAATTCAGGGGCATCTCCGTAATCCGTTCCCCGTATAAATATCGAAACCCCTTTCTCTCTCCTTCCTCATCCCCCTAACCTAGCGCTCCTCCCATCTTCTGCGGAGAGCTCTCGTCCCCTCCCTCTCTCTCTCTCTCTCTCTCTCTCTCTCTCCTGCCGACACAACACATGTCTGCAGAACACGTCCTCGAGCTCTTCGACTCCTTCTGGTTCCACTACGCCGTCTTCAGCAACAAACCAGCCTCACCGCCTCCCCCTCCTCCTCCCTCCTCCTCCTCTGCAATGAAGCCGCCCTCCCATGAAGCCCGCGGCTACGAGGAGGACGACCGTCTCCTCCTCGAGACGAAGCTGTCCCGCCCGCCGACCCTCCGCGTCAGGTCCATGAGCGACCAGTTCTTGGGCGGCCCCGGCCTCGACTCCGACCCTTTCTCTCCCAACTCGGTCCTCCTCGCCTCCACTCCGAAGCTCCAGACCATCCTCTCCGGCAAGGAGGTTTCGGACTTCGAGGGCGAGCAGGCGACGACCAAGAGCGAAGAGGAAATAGAGGAGTCGCAAGCACAACCCGGGAGCGGCAAGAAATCGGAGAGCACGAGGAGGAGGACGAAGAAGAAGAGGAACAAGAGTAGCATGAGCCTGTCGGAGCTTGAGTTCAGGGAGCTCAAGGGCTTCATGGATCTGGGGTTCGTTTTCTCCGAGCAGGACAGGGACGACTCGGACTTGGTCTCGATCCTTCCCGGGCTGCAGAGGCTGGGATTGAGAGACGACGGCGACGGAATCGAAGTCGAAGAGACGAAGAAGGCCGACGAGGCTAAGGTCCCGAGGCCCTACTTGTCCGAAGCGTGGCATGATTTGGATCGCCAGAGGAAGAGATACGAGGATCCACTGGTGAACTTGAGAGCGCCGGCTCTAGGGAACGAGATGGCCATGAAGGACCATCTCAAGTTCTGGGCTCAAGCCGTTGCGTCCACCGTGAGATAGCAGTGGCTCACCATGCTCGTTCTTTCTTTTTTCCGGTTTTTCCTTTTCCAAAAGTTATGTCGCTAGCTTTAATCTTTCCTGTCTTTGCCTTTATTTTGAGCTACACAATCTTCATCTTCCTGCTGTCCTTGAGGGGGAAAAAAAAATCCTCTGATCTGTAATTGTAAATAAAAGGAAAGTGAAATAATCTCCCTTGGTTTTAATCATTTTCTTGGTCACACATTCGGTTAAATTCCCACGTCTGGGATCAAGAATGTTTTCGAAGGACTTCGTCAAAATTGGGAGGTTGACGTTTGACCCTTATGGCCCCATCTACAGAAAAAAAAGAAAAAAAGGAAGAAGGGAAATGGCGCCGGAAGCAATTATTTTGCTTAGAATGCGAAGCTACATGATGTCAAGGCCCCTCTTGACATCGGCAAGTGGAGCGTGCCATGTTGCGCACTAATGCGGGATATCCTAAAGGTGCCTGATGGAGCGTATCTTTATCATAATTAGCTGTATCGGGTGTATACAAATCGAGACTTTTAACCCGTCCACCCGGAGTCGATCTCGATCGCCAATCATCACGGATTCTAATGCACTTAGCTCGTGACCAACTCATTCGATAAAAAATGATTATTATATTTGCATAATGTTGCTTTTTCGTCAAAACATCTGCACTAGCCAAATGCTCCTGTCACGTAGTGGGCACGACAGTCTTGTTGATATTTGGCTTTTGGGAGTTTGAAAGGGCAGTGCTTAGCATTTAGATGCATGGGGTTGGATTGTTTTCGAAGGGTGTGCTTGTTTTGATTGACACGCGTCATCGGTGATTGATTAAATTAGCAATGGGCAACGATTTGGCATGTAACCATGGTTAGAACCTTATGATGCGGATGTGGTACATGTTAGGTATCAGGCTTCATTTTCTTGCATCATTGCACTTGACCTTCAATTTGAAGCAAAGTGGAAGGACGGATTGACAGATTGAGACGAGCACCAACATGACGATTTCACTAGAAGAGTACAATGTTTTGCTTCACTTTGCCACGTTGGATGTAATTATTTCCGACATAGGTGAAGGCGATAGATGATTATCATTAAACTAGTGCCACATGTGATTCTTACCGAAGATATAAATTGCTAGAGTAACCTAAGCAGTCCCTCTTTAACAGCTGTAATATTTTAGTGATCGAAAAAATTGTGATATCAAAATGCATGCTGTACAAAAAAATGTGATATTGTTAATGTCTGTTTCTACCAATTATATAGTTCTAGCAATTGCTACACAATTATATGTCGACACCCATTTCGGGACTTGATTCAATACATCATTTCATTAACAAGTTATCATTCTAATAACATCATGACAATTCTTTTCCACAATTTATTTATTTATTTATTTTTGAAGAAAAAGGGGGCGCGCGCACAACCTGACGCTGGTCGCCGTCGCCTGGACCTCATGGTGAATTTTATAACTTCCCCTCGTCTCACAATTCAACTTCGCAGGAGCGCTTTTCGTTTTTGAACTGGCAAAAAAGCAGGATCTTCACAGAGAGAGAGAGAGAGAGAGACAGAAATAAGAATCCACGTGCACTAGAACAGAGGGATGCCACCGAATGGAGTTTCAACAATACTTTGACTGGCTGCTGCTGCTGCTGAGCTGTGAGAATTTTATTCTGCAACATCTTTTTCTTTCTGAGAATGTCATACTTTGTCAGCGACACCAGAAGAAAATGACTTTTTCTTCCAGCTGAGGAGCAGCGTCTTCTTGCTTGAGTGGATGTCCCGAACTTTGCCAGTTAGAAAGCCAAGACCAAAATCTAAGCAGACAAAAGCAAGTGAACTCCAACCTGGGTCTCTCCCTTTTAGTTCATACATGCAATTCACAGCTTCTTTTGGGGATTATGATGAGCAGGAAAAGATCGCGAATCACATGGTGCCAACTGTCGTCTACTCTTGAGCCCCTTCTCTTGAAAGTGACAACTGGGATTACGCACAATAAAGAAGCATAAGCTGCGCAAACTTTATTGACAGCAGACCGATTATTTTATACCACGTGTGCGGAAAAAAAATTTGAATTTCACTCCCTAAACGTTACAAGCCACTAGATTAGCAAAGACGCAACGGAAGAATAGGAAAAAAGTTAGGCACGAAGTTGAAAAGTTTCTTGTATGAATCCGAAGCATAGCTGAGACGAAGTGGCCTCACATGCATTTGATGCATGCAAGACTTTTTCAGCTCACTGCCAAGGCGCAACCAGCTGGCAAGATGTACTAGACAAAGTGTGTCCCTTTGTCTGTTGAAAATGGGGCAAAAGGGGTATTTGTCCACAGCTTCTGGTTATCAAGTTGTAGGGAAATGAACAACGCAATTGAGAATCTCATGACAAGCTCCCAAAATTAGTTCCAAAACTGGGGGACGCCAGGCCCAGGGTGTCCTCCTTCCCGATGCACAATGCTTCGAGCTGGCCAATGAATTGATGTTTGCCAACTGAGCATTCGAAGAGATCCGATCATAGGAACTGATCGAGGATCATAACATGATAAGATCATAAAAAGTTTCAAATATTATCTATAAAAAGTAAATACATGTGAAGTAGATATTTGAAATAACAGATTAGTAGGATCAAACCATTTCCGTACTTTTTATCCACTAGAATGGTGACCATCCAATCAGAATTTTAAAAACCAAGGTGCTCAGTCGTCAATAGTACATGATCAAGTTATATTCATTTGATTTATTTGTACGGACATGCAATTCAGCTGGTACAAAGTTCATTGACATATACATACGCAGTTTCGATCTTTAGAGCAATGAAAATGGGGATATAAAATTAGTTATCGTATAATGCATTTCATCAATATCATAGTATAGTTAGGAAAATAGGCAAAATAAGGGCACGCAAAAACTTAGCCTTTGAATTAGCATCTTAGCATAGAAAAAGTACTTGACATGTGTTGAAAAAAACCTCCTATAATAATTAGATATTGACAAAACCATTTATAATTTATGACTCGATAAATGCATATGTTGTTTTGGTCCAGGTGACATAAATGTAAATGGTTAATACTATGAAAAACTCAAAATGGTATACTTGTGACAATTTTATTACAAACTAAAAACCCCAATCGGTACATTTGTGACAAAATGTATCATCTATTAATTTTCATCAAATTAGATTAATATCATGAAAAACCACAAAACTAGTATATTTGTAATAAATGGAAGGTAAAACTCTAAAATGATACACTCATCAACTGTCACGTGTCATCCAACTTAGTAATTTAATGATAAAATTTAACTGAAACTAATGAAGAATAAATCACATGTGTACTAATTTGGGATTTTAGTGGTCCAAAAATTAATCTGAGGTAAACTAATCACAAATAAATCAGTTTGAGAGTTTTTCATAATATTAACTCGAATTTAAATTAAGCTCTATTGCCATTTGTGTATTTCGAAGTGCAAAGTGGAAGGAGTCAAATAGACTAGAAGGACCATACTAGAGGGTGAATAAGTAGGGAATGACATGAAGTTCGTCACGACTCGAAGGTATCAAAAGGCGAATAATTTTGTGGATCCCTAAGCACTAATGGACCTAGGAAGATCCTTGAAAAGCAGTACGTAAGCTGGAAGCTTGGATAGACTCACGAATAGTTGATATGAGCACTTGATTATATCACTTGAGAAAAATGTGTTCATCCCATGATAAAATATTTGAAGACTAAGATTTTCCATTGAGATATTCCATTCACTATCAATCCAAGTCTCGAGGAATATTAATGATAAAACACAGGCCTAGAATTCTGGTGTTATTTGCTCATATGAAAATCCAATCAATTATCCATTATCTTGGTGGGAAAGGATCATTTCCTAATATAAGCGTTTTTATTAAGGAAAGTACAGCATGAGTGCCAAAAGTTGGCACGGAGGGACACTTAAGTGTCAAAACTTACAAACGGTACATTTAAGTGACATTTTTCAAAAAAAATGGTTCACTTAAGTAACAAGTCACCAGAACCCTGCCGGAAATCTTACGTGGCATTTTTTTATTAATTTTTTTGCCTACATGGCTCATCAGAAATTAAAACGACGAAAAATCGGTGCAAAACGACGTTATTTTTGCGCTGACGTAGATTTTTAAAATTATTAATTAAATAATTTTAAAAATAAAATATTTTAAAATTGATTAATTAAAAAAAAAAAGAGGGGAAATCGGTGAGGGCTGTGCAGCCCTCGCCGCCGCCACCAACGCCAGGAAGGGCCAGTGACAGTGGGCAAGGGTCGGCCGGGGACGCCAGGCCCCGGCCAGCCTGCGACGAGGGTCGCTGACCCTCGCCCCGCTAGGCCAAGGGCCGTCGGCCGCCCAGATCCGACGCGGTCTGGGCGGCCCGCCCTTGGCCCGGCGGGGCAAAGGCCGGCGACCCTCGCCGGATCTGGGGGAGGGTCATGACCTTTGCTCCAGATCTGGGTGAGGGCCTATGGGCCCTCGCCGCAAGCTGGCTAGGGCTTGGCGTCCCCGGCCAACCCTCGCCCACTGTCGCCGGCCCTTCCCGGCGACGGTGGGGTGGCAAGGGCTGCACAACCCTCGCCGATTTCCCCTCCCTCTTTTTTTTTCTTTTTTTTTAATAAAATCAATTTTAATTTTTTTAAAATCTGATATGGACTTTAAAATTTGACGTGGATAATTTTTTTTATTAAAATTGCCACGTAAATTTTTTTTATTTTGAAAAAAATGCTCCGTCAGCAAATGAAGTCGTCAGAAAATGGACATGTAGCAATTTGACCGAATTTGACACTTAAGTGATCCTTTTTGCTCCAATTTTGGCACTTAAGTATACCGTTTGTAACTTTTGGTACTTAAGTGTCCATTCGTGCCAACTTTTGACACTCCTGGGGTCTGTGTGTCCGTTTTTATTCATGGAAGATAGAAGGTTTGATTCTAAGAGCGACCATATCTATAGTGATTTGACTGCTTATTCAACAGTCGACATGAAAACTATATAAGATCCGCATGCAATTTCGTCTATCTCTTTCTACTTATCTCTATACTGTTTGATAAAAGCAACACACTCAATATCATTAGATTATTCTTACATATATCAAACTGATCCTACATGTACATACTTGATACTATTTCTTCTGCAAAAAGCCATCGGCTTTCGTTTATAGACCTTTATTCCTCCTTTAGATTGCATACTTAGCTGTAACAATATGGTTGAGATTGATCATCGTGGACCAGATAGAATAGACGCCACCACAGAAACGGTAGAGCTGAATACAACATCCTCTTGTCCAATTCTTCCACTTACATTCATCAAGCTGGGATATGAGAATATATAGTCTAGGTCATTTGGGACTCCTGTCACTCCTTCTAGCACTTTGATGACCATCGACATGGAAGGCCTCTTTGTGAAATCAAATTGTAAGCACCACGCGGCGAGCCTCATCATGTCAACCATGTGAGGTCCGTTCAGTTGCATATTGTTGCTATTCTCGTCAATCATATCCAACAATTGTCCTGCTTCACTCTTTCTCTTAAAAACTTCTAACAGGTACATGTCTTCTTGATTATGAGATTCATCAAAAACTTTCTTTCCACAGACTATTTCTAAAATTAACACACCGAAACTATAGACATCCACTTTCTCAGTATTGCTGCATGTAACCATTCTGAGGCTAAATAGCTTGGAGTTCCTCTCATGATGGTCCCTATCAATTAACCTAGACAAGCCAAAATCTGCAATTTTGGCATTTAAAGTTTCATCCAAGAGAATATTTTGGGGCTAGAATATTTTGGGGCTTGATATCCATGTGAACTATCTTCCATCTACATTCTTTGTGGAGGTAGTTTAGGCCCTTTCCTATGTTGCCAATCAAGCATGAGTGACTCATCTAATTTATGAAAGATCCATTTATCAAGGGACCCTTTGGACATGAATTCATAAACAAGTAGCCTATAAAAGTTCTCCGCACAAAATCCAACTAGTCGTACCAAGTTCTCATGATGGATATTGCCAATGCTCTCAACCTCAGCAAGAAAATATTTATTAGTTTGGCATAAACCATTGAGGTGCTTCACGGAAACTTTTGTGCCGTTAGGTAGAGCGCCTTGATAAACAGAGCTAAATCCACCCTTACCGAGCCTCTCATTGAAATTTTCGGTAATGCCTTTTAAGTCATCATAGGTGAATCTCTTAGGTGCTCCTGGTAATTGGTCAAGAAAGTCCTCTTCGACCTTGTTAATACCTTTGTCCTCTTCAACGTGGTCGACACCTTTCTTTCTAAACAGGCATTTTCTGATGACAACAAGAAAGACGAAGGCAATAAGTGTTCCGAGGCCAGAAGTGATGATCACATTCCAAACGGCATATGGCCTTTTAGAGGTTTTAGGAGGAGCAGAAGGTTCATTTGTATTGGGTGGAACGGGATGTTCATTTATGTTAGGGGGAACGGCAGATCCACTGGGACCCGAAATTTCGCTGGAGGAATTTTGCACTTTGAGGAAAGCAAAAGAGTGTATATCCAAATTTAATGGGTATGTAAGCGAAAATACCTGAGATATTGAGAAGCATGAATATGAATAATATTCGTCAAATTGAAAGAAAGCCGCTCGGCATGAATAGTTGTTCGCACAAGCCTTTTTGCAAGCCATTTTGGGCTTCTCAATATCTGTAATTCCAGGATCCAAGGCGCTCGATAATTCTACCCTGTGCGCGAAGAAAGTAATCCCCCTGACTTCCAAAAAGCTTTGAAATTGCGAAGATGCACGAGACAAAGGAACCCTTTCGGAGCACCCCAGTCTAGGATCTGTATCACTTATTGGGTTGAAGTAGCGATCCGGACAGCTACAATTTCCAGATAGATCACAAATTCCATAATATCCACAAACCATTGGATAGCCGCAATCCCCAATGAATTTTGTTAGAATATCATCTACCACGTGCCACTCGTTTTGATCTAGCTGATACACCCTCAGATGTCCATCAGATTCGAACCTCGAGTGTTGCACAGCCATAGACAAATTAGAAACAGAATACAAAGAGCCACTTCTCGTGAAGTTCTCAAACAACGCAAAATCTCCTTGGGTGAATTCAAAATAATTAGAGTCGTTACTTGTGTTCGGAAAATTTAAGTCCCAAGTGTAATAAGCCTGGGGAGGGTCAGTCTCTACCTGAGCAAATAAACCTTCAGAAGTCAGAGAAAGCGAATATAAACCTTGCTCGCTCATGTTTGTTGTGGAATCATTGGGATCAATTTCTGCCCCACCCTCAATTTCTGTCCCGGATGTAGCGTGTCCGTAGGGTGCTCAAAGGATTGCCACACTGCAAAGTTATTCTCATCAAACAACACAAGGTTTCCAGTGTCTGTCAAGTTGATGCCAGCAACAGACTAACCAGAAGTTTGGGTTGACCACGCAGTGGACCCGTTGGCATATTTCAATACCAAATTTCCTCCTTCTGTGAGCTCCACGGTGCCTTGGGTTCCAATAGGACAGTTCCGATTAGCACACCACACCACTGTTGGAGCCACCGTGCTGTCAATAATAGAATGCGAGCGGCACAATCAAAACAACAAAATAGTAAACTTCCGAATAGACTTGGCTATAGAAGCCGCAGGCAAATGCCAAGCCATTATGGTTCCGTGTAAGAACGGGAATCATGCTTGCATTGGCCGAAGAGAACCAAATATAATTGACATCAGATGCCGTGGCAATCCATGTTGTGTTAAGGCCTGCAGTTGGATAGACGTCAGCTTGGGCGCAGACCAAACCCAAAAGATATGTTAGGACGAAAAGGCTGGAGGGTGTCAACATAGTGGGGTGTTGCTAAAATCAAGCAGGAGAGGAGTGTGGAGCAGAGGACGGAAACAAGAAATAGAATTGCAGGTAAAAGTTGAAAAGGCCGTCATTATATTTATAAGCACCACTGGAAGGCCAAGAAGACTCATTTTCTTCACAGTTTGCGCACGGCCTGGTATGCCGAAGGCATTCGTACTCAGTAGGATCCCAAAAACCTAATTCCAAGCTACCTAGTATGCCAGATCAGCATTGGGGACTCCTATTAATGATAACAAGACCGCCAGATGGGAAGACACTAACATCGGTTTGTCCAAGCTCCATCGTCAATTTGAGTCGAGGTTTCAGATACAATGTAGGGGCATCTTCACCATGTGTTACAGAATTGTTCTTTTGACGGCGATGGTTGTTCGTTTGCTTTTGCTACCAAGAGAATTCTTGTGCCTTTTAGTTGTTACGATCAGGATGTCGGAGCACAATAGGCATCATTTTGAGGAGCTATGGGGAACAACGAACAGAAGACATGGAATTTCTCTTATATTTTATACCTTTTTTCTTAAAATGGAATCTTAGTCATTGAACTTGATCTACTAAAATGCATTTCAGTCCACGACATCATTTGCCCTATACATAGTTCATAGTGTTTCGCAAGCGTGTAAATGTCACCACATAGCTTACACGATAATCCAAAAGTAACTAGAATATGTTTTTGAAATCTAGGTGACATGGGAGTTTGTAGCTGAAATTAATTGTAACAAATTTTTAATTATGCAAAAGTTCCATGTCACATTAATTCAACATGTTTGAACCGAATCTCAACATCTATTAACATATTTTTGATGCTGATAATCCGAAATTAACCAAAAAATCTAATCTAATATATATATATTTTGGTGCTCTAAGGTAGAAATTAACCAAAAAATCTAATCTAATATATATATATTTTGGTGCTCTAAGGTAGATTTATAGACAGTTGATATCTGGCCCTATATTTAGTTGACACATGCCCGGCTATTCTCCTTTCTTTCGTAAAAAATAGTATAGAAAATCAAAGAGAAACAAGTCTAATCATTGAAACTCAAGTTAGAAGTACTTTGGGGACAAAAAATAATCTGAAAATATAAAATAAATATATAGGTGAGACCTGCATAATTATCAAACCATTTTATTTTTTTGCTAGAATTGTTGTTATGAGTTACTTTTACCGATAATAGTAGAATCATCAACACACTAATTCAAAGTAAAATTATTTATCTTAAAAAGGGAATGCTTATTTCTACTGAATGAGAATACAACAACTTTCCTAACTTTTTATAAATTTGGTTATATGATAATTACAAACAAGGAAATTGAAAGTTAATTTAAATAAACGAAAAAAATAGAAAAAGATGTTGAACATAGCTACACCCAACTGTACAAATATAAAAATGAGATATCTTTGAATCAGGCAATTAGTAAAAATATTGAATGGAGTGATTGAAAAGGAAATGCATTTTTGTTAATTAGAAGAATTCCATACCCATAACTCACACCAAAAACCAAACAATATGACTTTCAACTTCGAAGTAAAACAATTAGAAAATATCAAGATATAAATAAGCACTGAGATGGAAACTCAATGGGAAGACTATATTAGGGTTGTTTCTTCTCTTATAACAACAGGATTTTTAGGCATTTTTATGAAGTCTATAAAGTCAAAAACATGTATTTTCTTAGCAGGTAGGTTCATAGTAATCACAAGTGTATTTTTTTTTTTGAACAATTTAAGAAAAGTGATCAGGCTTTTTCCACTCCCATTAAAGCTAAAACCCTCCCCATCTTAGGCTGCATGTGGTTTAGCTTTTCCAAGGGATTTTGGGTGGGGAAAATTTTTTGGTGTTTGACAAGTTTTCCCATTGGATTTTAGGCCAAATATTAGCCTTGGGAAATTTTTTTATTTTTTTTTGGTCAAAGCCTTGGGAAAGTAAAAGTTCAAGGTAGGTGGGAACTTATATTAAGCTTTCAACATTTTTGAAATACTAGAATGCTCAGTTAATGAAATAGAGTAAGTTTCTTTTTTCGCCCTCGAAAGTTCACATGATCGATATTGTCAATACTCTCAACCTCAGCAAGAAATTTTATTAAAATCCTTGATATGGGCTTTTAAATCTTCATAGGTAAGTCTCTCATGTGCCCCAGGCACATGATTAAGAAAATTCTCTTCAAGCTCGTCAACCCCTTTGCTTCTAAATTAGCATTTTATGACAACAACGAGAAACATGAAGGCTAAGAGTGATCAGAATTACTATCGGAACAACTTTACCCTTTTAGGGTTTTTGGCAGAAACAAGAGGGTCATCTATATTGGGAGAAACAGGAGGTTCGCTTGGAATGTGAGTAATCTGAATTTTACCCGGGAGATTATGCACTTTTAAGGAAAACAAAACTTTATCCAAATCTAACGGGTATGCCAGCGAAAATACCTTAGATACATAATAGCATCAACCTGAATAATAATAGCCATCTACTACATATTGAAAGAAAGCCGCTAGGTATGAACAATTTTTCGCAGAAGCCATTTTGCAGGTCTCGTTATCTGTACTTCCAAGATCCGGGGCACCCAGGGGATCTGCCCCTTAAGCAGAAATGAGTAATCCCGCCGACTTCCAAAAAGCTTTGAAAGTGCGAAGCTGCACAAGACGAAGGAACTCTTTTGGAGCACCTAAGACTAGGATCAGGATCATCTATTGGCTTGAAGTAGTGACCTGTTAACCTACACTTCCCATCCGGACACCCGAATCAATCTTAATTGTTGATCATTGCGGGCGTTAAGCCTAGAGCAAGTCCACTCCCATCGAATTGAATGATTCGAATGTGTTTAGTTCATGGCCGATTCATTCAATAAAAAAAGATTTTGATAAAGCAAACATAATTACTATGGGAAGTAAAGCAATTCGAAATATTTGAGTTATAAATAAGCATTGAGATCCACCTTCGATAGAAAGGAAATCCTAGGATTGCTTCTTCTCAACATTCCACTATCATTAAAAAGTATGTTAAGTAATGCAGTCTTCTCTGTTTTCACTTTGAGTCTAATCATATGTAATTTTATCTTACAGAATTAGGTTTCTCATAATAACATGAATAAAATTTTTTGATCAAAATAAGGAAAAAAATATGTAATTAATAGAAATTAATCCCGATGCAATGCATGGGCCATCAGAGACTACTTTATGTATCACGTGGACACCACTCCAGCTCACATCTTATATTTTTGTTCTTTTTATAATCTATAAATCTACCTAATATCAATAAATTTATTTTGATTAAAATAAAAAAAATCTAGACAGAATTTATTTGATCGCCATCCATTGAAATTTTCAAAACTACAGATGTATAAATTATACGTTTCCCTTTTGTTATTTTATATTGGAATATTAAATTAAAACCAAAGATAAAGAACTTAACATGCGCAATATTAACAAATAATGCAATAGTTTATCCTTGACTCAATCACTAAAAAGCATCTTGTATTTGCAAAATTATATGAGAAATTCAATTTCCAAACCATAATTTTGAGAATCCGTGCCTGCGACCAGCTCTTTTTAATTTTTCTAATAAATTAAAATTTTCAAATAAATTTAAGCTTTTCAAATCCTCTATAAGCCGTCCTCGTCTTCCTGCTTTATCTGCATTTGCTCGATCACTGCTCCGGAGGTGGGATTTTTCTTAAGAAAAGCTGCGATCCTTAATCCTCGCCCTTTCCCATCTCTCCCTAACTCCTTTTAATTTAAACCCTGATCTTACGAAACCTCTGGATCAAACTAAGAGGTCATCCCTATCCCAGGAGTAAAGCCTAACCCAAATCCTTATGATCCTAAACTAGGTCTTCTCTGCGACGACATTTCGAGTTCCATGGCTGATGCAGAGATTGCTGAGGTTCAGGCGAGTGTATTGGATTACTCTCATACCTTGGAACTCCCGAATCAGATGAGAATAGCTTTGTTTCAATATAGGCATTTTATGACCACAACAAGAAAGATGAAGGATAAGAGTGATCCGACGCTAGAAGTGATGATTACTATCGGAATGGCATTTTTCCTTTTATGCTTTTTAGGAGAAACAGGAGGTTCATCGAAATTGGGGAAAACAGAAGGTTCCCTTGTAACGGGAGAAATCTGAAGGTCACTCGGATTCTGCACTTTAAGGAAAACAGTATAGCGTGGAGCCAAATTTAAGCCACGATCTACTCATCTTGATGCTGCCGATACACCCTTAGATGTCGGCCATGTCGCTCTGCGAATAATTTTCAGCAGATGCAGTGGCAATGCATGTGGTGTTAAGGTCTCCAGTTGAATAGTCACGAGCTCGAATACCAATTAAACCAAAAAAGGACAGCAGGAGAAGAAAGGATAGGAAAGAACAGAGGCTCCATGGAGCGAACATGGTATGCAATTATCCAAAAGGAGTGGGAGATGAATGAGAATAGAAGATGAGAACAAGAGACTAAAATCCAGGTAAAAGGTTAAAACTGCTGTCATTTTAAGCTTCATCGGGATGTCCAAAAGACAGTTGTTAGTTAAAGATAATTTGAGGAGACAATGAACTCTCTCAAATACTATCAAAAGTGAAAATACTATCCAAAGCTTATCAAATAACCTACTCTTTCATAGTACAATGCCAAAGGCATCGATACAGTAAAATTCAAAAATGTAATTCCAAGCCACGTAGAAAGCGAAAGCTATTAAGGCTATATTTAATTTGAAAACATGAACTTAAATATAGCCTTAATAGCTTAATTGTTCTGTTTAATTTGAAAACACGAACTTAATTCGAAAACCAATGAGTATTATAGTTTAATAGGGAAAACCTGCCAGTAATGTATGACGTGTCAATTGCACATCGTTTTGTTTTTCGAAATCATGTGTTTTTTCCATTGTATAAACCCTTTCTGTAAGATCATGGGTTCGCCCATGTACATATACTGTCCGCTTTGGGCCGAGGCCCGCACGGTTTTAAAACGCGTATGTACAAGTAGAGAATCCATATGCTTATAAGCTAGCCCGAGACTCTCTCCCTAGGCGATATGGGACAAGAAACATATCCCCTCCTCCCTTGCGCACGTCCGAGGATTGAGGCGCGGACGCACCGCCATCCCTCCTCCTCGCGCACCGTCGCTCAGGCCGTCACACTTTCTGTGGTTGTTCTTTTTTTCTTTTTTCCCCTTTCTCTTTTTCTTCCTTTGGCTCCGCATCGAACGACCACCAGACGTAAACTCAGCCCCGTGACTCGTCTTGAACCACTGCCTCACCGTCGTCCCGGCCATATGACCATCACTAGCTCGCTCCCTTCCACCACCTCAGCCAATCAACCTCACTTCCGCCCGGCTGCACCATCGTTGACCCTGAGCTCGGCCAGCTCACTCGAACCTCAGATTTTGCGTCTAAGCTCGAGCGAGCCCTAGACCTCGGATCTCCATTGATTCGAGGTCGAGCAGGGTATATGGCAGCCGCGTCGTCGACCCCTAGTGGACGAGTTCCCGTGGCATGGAGGTGATGGTAGAGACGATGGGGGCTGGGGCGGTCGGGGTCCTGCTGGGAGTCATCCTCGCTTGGAGTGGAGCTGTTGGATCACCGGCCACGTCCTGGTGCTCGAACGGAGGCGGGGCAAGCGACGGCCATTGACGACTGGTCCGGTGAGGGTGGTGATAGGTTAGGGGCTTGCGTAACTTCTCAGCCACGTTGCCGCCACCTAACCACCGCCTTCAACTTCCTCTCTTCCACCACCGGTGAGCGCCCTCTCTCTAAAACGTGTTTCTTTTCTATGTGTCTTTTGAATTATTACTATAATTCACATCAGCTAGTAATGTGGATTTATTGCTAACGTGGAATTGTCACGTCGGACAACTAATGGTGAGACAGCATGTTAATGAAGCCAGATCATATAATTAAATGAAATTTTTTGATTTATATTTTATAAAAAAAAGTTCGGATCGAAATTGAAATTCGATCAAGAAAATTGATGCATTTTTTCTAGAATTGGGCCACAATACTAATTAAATAACATGATAGATTTACTGGAGGGGAAAAAAGGGTAGTGCTACTTCCGACTCCGACATTAGAATCAGACCAACATCATAAGGAACAAAACCAGCATCCTGATCAGGGAGATTCAGGCACGCAATCTCTCGAGTGATGATGCACAAAAATGGCCAACAAAGGGGAAATGGTTTGCATATATGGCAATTTCAGGCAGTGATTGTCTATAAAAAGAAAAAATTAAATTCAGCAACTAGAAAGTTCGTCAGATTCGTCTGAATTCATAGTAGGAAATGGTTCGGCCACATCAAGAATATTATGGTGCAATTCAGCAACACAACAACATTGAATGGTCAAAAACTTGAAACAACGCTACAAAAGAGAAATAGAAGTAACATCATGTACAAAATTACCATGGACCGGATAGAATTGAGGGTAACACAGAAGCCACAGCACCAAAATCAACGTTCTCTTGATCAACTATCTCATTAATATTCATCAAGATGCGATATGAGAAGTCATAATCTAGGGCATCTGGAATTTCCATAACTCCATCCAGTGCCTTGATGACCATCGACATGGAAGGCCTCTTCCGAAAATCACCTTATAAGCACCATGTAGCAATTTTCATCATATTGATCACGTGAGGTTGATTCAATTGCATATCATCAGAAGTGTTGTCGACCATATCCAACAATCGCTCTTCTTCGGCCTTTCTCTTAAAAACTCCAAGAAGATACATGTCTTCCTCATTTTGAGAGCTATCAAATGCTTTCCTTCCACAAACTATCTCCAAAACCACCACCCCAAAGCTATAGACATCTATTTTCTCAGTAATTGTTGCACTGAGCCATTCTGGAGCCAAATACCCAGGAGTTCCCCTCATTGTAGTCATAGCTTGGCTTTGGTCCCTATCAAGCAACTTAGACAAGCCAAAATCAGCAACCTTAGCATTAAAATTTTCATCCAAAAGAATATTTTGTGGTTTAATGTCCATGTGAATTATCTTCCATCTGCATTCTCCATGGAGATAATTTAGGCCCTTAGCTATGTCATAAATGATCTTCCTCCTCTTTTCCCAGTCAAGCACGAATGACCCTTTCGATTTGTGGAAGATCCACTCATCCAAAGAACCCATGGACATGTACTCATAGACTAGTAGCCTGCAAAACTTCTCAGCACAAATTCCAATGAGTCTTACTAAATTGACATGATGAATGGTGCTAGTAATCTCAACCTCGATTAGAAAAGATTTTTTGATTTGGTGTAACCCGTCAAGGCATTTCACTGCAACTTTTGTCCCATCAATCAAAGTACCTTCATAAACAGATCCAAAGCCTCCTTCACCAAGCTTCTCACTGAAATCCTTGGTAATGGCTATTAAATCATCATAAGTGAACCTAGTAGGTAGTCCAGGCAGTTGTTCTATGCAATCCTCTTCAACTTCATCAACTTCTTGCCTCCTAAGAACTAGAAATTTTATGACCACATAAAAAATAATTAAGGCACAGAGTGACCCAACGATAGCATTGAGTATTAACTTATGAGCGTTTGACTTGTTGGAAGCATTTTGTACTTTAATGAAAGCAACGGAAAAGCTAGAACTTGTGTTTGCAAGCGAAAAAACTTGAGATACGAGATAGCACGATGAATCATGGTGGAAAAAGGCTGCTGAACATGAGCAGTCTTTGGCACAGGCCTCTCTGCAACTCTCCTTATTTGTATCTCTTAAATCTGGGGCATCTTGCCCGAAGGTGAAGTAAGAAATGCCTTTAAGCTCTAAAAAGGTTTGAAACTGTGAATCCTCACATGACAAAGGAACAGTTTCCACGCACCCATGTTTAGGATCACTATCAACAATCCGCTTAAAGTAGCTCCGCTTGCTTGATGTTGGACAACTACACTGTTCATCCGGAGAACAAATTCCATATTTACCACAAACCGTTGGATAACCACAGCCCCCATCTTTTGGCGTGAAAAGATCATCTCTATCCCACCGCTTTCCATCCCATCGATATGATCTCAAATGTCCACTGGATTCAAACTTCACGTACTGCACAGATGAATTAAAACTAGGAAGCACAAGCCCAGTTGTATTGGAATTCTTGACCAATGCCAAAGTTCCTTTCATTAATTCAATACCATTGGAGTCAGCGCTTGTGTTCGTAAAATCTATTGGAACAGAGTAATACACCTGCGGAGGATTAGTCTCTGTCTGGGCAAATAAACCAATAGTAGTCAGCGAAAGTGAAAGTAAACCTTGCTCGGTCCAATTCGTTGGGGATTTACCCGGGGTCAATTTCTGCCCCACCTTCAATTTCTGCCCGAGGACAAGTGCATCTGTAGGGTAATCGAACGATTGCCACACTGGGACATTGTTCTTATCAAACAGCACAAGATTGCCCGTTTCTGTCAGTTTCATGCCCGCAACAGACTTACCTCTTGTGTGGGTAGACCAAGCCACATACTGTCACGACCTATTTTTTCCGTCCCGGATGGGGAAAGGAAATATCGAAATAAATAGGTTTAGGGGTATTATCCAAAGAGTGGGTCCAGGACCCTCATTAGACATGGGCTCTCCCAAGCCCATACCCCGCGCAACGTTGGATGTTCATGAAAATCTTTAAATGAGGAGTCGCCACTAGCCTATTGAGGTCGGCTAGAAACGAAGCGAGACATGGGAGTGGGCCTCACCTTCTACGCAACCAGAGATTCTAGGGTCGGGGACTTGATTACACTAATTAACTAATTAGTGCCCTTCCGGTACCTAATCTTGTTCATTTCAAAAAGATTTCAGCCAGGCAGTTTGGATTGATTTTAGACTTAACCACTAACATGTGAGGTGATCATGCGGGTGCGCAATCATCAAAATAATAATCAGCAATTAAAGAAAACATTAAATAAATTGCAAGAGAAAATAATAACAACCTTAATTAAACTAAGGGGAAACCATAATCATCGTATCATAAAGGTGCTATCAAGGGAAATTTGTATCCGAGGATTAAAACCCTAAGGCGAAGCCGTGAGGGCTTGTTCACTTTTAAGCACAATCTTAGACCGATGATTTTCTGACAATTTTTTTTTTAAAGAGAAAATTGTCCAAGAATTATTTTAGAGCTTCTTAGGAAACTCTAAAACAAACTTGGAATTTTTGGGATTTTTGAAAACTTTTTCTTTTTTAGAATTTCTAATATTTTAATACCATTCGATTATTTTTTTTATATTTTTTTTAAAAAATTATTTTTTTGAGAATTTTCATAAATTTTTAAGATTCTGAATTTCCCATGCATTTTCTGAATTTTCTGAAATTTTTTATGATTTTTTTTTAAAATTTTTAATGTTTTTATATTTTCTGAATTTTTTAATTTTTTAATTTTTTTGAAAAATAATTCGGACCGGGTCAAGAGACCCGGACCCTATTGGTCCTAGTCGGTTAAACGAAATTGGGCCGGCCCCAAAGCCCACTCGAAAAAAAAACAAAATAAGGTCCACAAAAATTCTTTTATAGAAACAGCCCATTTCCAAATTCTGCTCTCGGCCCGCGACAAACGCAGCCCAACGCTCGCGGGCCCAAAGCGCAGCCCATCTCCTTGGGGGATTTTCTTTCGGCCTTTTCTTTGCTTTTTCTGATTTTTATGTTTTTTAGCCTTTTCTTTTCTTATTTTCTTTCTATTTTTTATTACACGTGCATTTCTGCATGCTTTTCCCCTTCCCCCCGCATCGTCTTCAACCTTCTGCCGAACGCCCCCTCACGCCTGCAAATTTTTTTCGGATCGACCCACTTCCAATCACCGTTCAACCTAGCTAATGCCGACACCTACACGACCGGTGAACTTCACCAACCCCCAGGCAACATCAACATCCGTCAGCCACCAGTTTCGGCCGCCCACTCCGACGAGTGTCTATTTTTCCGACGACTCGCAAAAAATAAACGTACAGACCAAAAACCCTCGTATAAAACACAAGGAAGATCAAGAAAACACATAAGGATCTACCAAACATGAGCAAAACAGGTCAAGCTAAGCTAGTAAACACCGATCTGACGACGATGGTTTCAGGACTTCATTTGGGCATTTTATCGAACACTCGGTGTGCATGAGCAAACAAAGGTGTTCCCGACACGAACTGAGTTCAAACCGCGCCTAAACTTCTAAACGAGCATGCCAGTATGCATAGGGACGCAAACGGAGGTACTGCAGGAGCCGGGGCTCGCTCGAACTGGTCGACGCGAGCTCCGGCCCGCGACTTCGTCGATCACAAACAAGGATGCTCGAGGGAAGCCTACCTGGTTCAGCTTGAGGACGCCAGTTGGGGGGATGTCGGACGGAGCTCGTGCGTGACCAAGGCGTTGGCTGAAGCTCTCTTGCTCTTTCTCGGTTGCACTCTTCGTCCGTTTCTCCTCCTTCGGTTTTTTTTTGTTTTTTTTTTTCGGTCTCTTCGTCTATCTCCCTCGAGCACTCTCAGATCTGGTTTCTTTTGGAACAGCGCTCGGCTCCCTCTTGCTCTCCTTCCCTCTCGGGTGTTCGGTCCCTCCTTCTGCTTTTCTCGCGTGCTCTGACTTGCCCCCGTTTTGACCCGCTGCTGCTGTGTTTTCTGCTGGCTTGCTGCTGCGTGTCTACCTGTCTTTCGGCCCTGACATGCTTCATCATCATCATTTTTCGTCCTTGCTGCTGCTGCTCTCCCTTTCTACTTCTTTGCTTCTGCTCTGGCCCTCCCCTGACCTTTCCCATCTTCTCGTCTTTCTGCTCTCTGACCCGCCGCTTGCTTCATCATCATCTTCTGTTTTCCTGCAGGTTCCTTCGGCGCGAGAGAGAAGAATGGAAGAAGAAAAACGAGTGGGCCGGGCCGGGTCAAGGAAGAAAGAAAAAGGAAGTGGGCCGGGCCCGTGCGAGGGAAGGGAAAGGGCCGCATGGGGGCCGGGCGGGCCCAGCCCTGGCCTGGCCTCTTTTCGATTTTTTATTATTTTTTTTACTTTTTGATTTTAACTATTTTAATTTAATTAATTTTTTAAAATTTTTTTTTCTAATTAATTTTAATTTTTAAGTTTTTTTGCATATTAACTTTAAAACTAGTGATGCAAATGCTCCTAATGTCTGTATGCAATGTAATTTTGATGAAAGAATTTTTGTTAAGAGATTAGAAACTAATCTCTAATTTTCCAATGCAATTAATAAATATTAAAACAAATCGTCAAAATTTAGGTGTCGACAAGTGCCCCACACGTCAGCCCAATGTTCAAACCCATAGCGCAATGCATCTTCTCTCCTCTGTATTTTTTTACCCACCCTCTTTTCTCTCCCCTCTCCTCACTCCCTCCCCTCTTTCCCGACCTGGCGACGTTCTCTCCGACGACGGCGACACTCCCGCTTTGATGACGGCGACACTCCCACTCCGACGACGGCCTCTTTCTCTCCACTCCACAGACTCTTCCTTCTGTCGGCATTCTCGCAGCTCACTCTCGGACCTCTCTCTTTCCAAATCGTGCTTTGATTCCGCTCGGTCTTCTCCCTCCCTCGCGACTCGACTCGCTCTTGATCTGTCTTTTGATCTTCCATCGGCGACACTCGCTTCCATGCTCCACTCTACTTAGACCCATCTCTCCCGAGAAGCACTAAATTTGCGACAACAAACCCACCTTCTAGGTTTTTTTTGGGGGGGTTTTACGTCTGCATCTTTTTTTTGGATGAAGCTCGCATGTTGAGCAGAGCATCGAAGCAAGTTGTCAATGGAAGTGGAGCGACTTCTGGTCAGTCATGAGTTAGGAGGGACGGAGAGAGCTGAACATAATTGGTTGTCGGGAGAGAGCGCGATTTGGGAAGAGAGAGGTCACGGGAGTTTTCGGAGGAGAGAGAGGCCACCGTCGTCGCAAGGGGGCGACCGTCGTCGAAGAGAATGTCGTCGGGAAAGAGTGGAGAGAGAAAAGAGAGTGCTGCAGTGAAAGAGAGAGAAGAGAGAGAGCAGAGCGCTGAGTAAAGAAAGAGAGAAGAGAGAGGAAGCCTTCTCGCGCGCTGGGTTTGAAATTGCCTGACATGTGGGGCCATGTGGACACGTGGCGACTTGTGAATGGTTCAGGGTAGCGACGACATGGTCCTTTTAAGGTACCTAATATTTTCTTGGGACAAGGGGGATTGTCGACCAAGGGAAGAAACGTGAGGGGGAAGAGAAAGAAAAGGGGGAGAGAGAAAGGGAAACGTGCGGAGGAAGTTGGGTGAGGAAAAAGAAGAAAAGACAAAAGAAAGAGAACAACATAAAAATCTAAACAAGCACCTAGAGAGGGGTATTTTCGTCTTTTTACCCTTGAAACACAAACTCCCAAATATTTGGCTCCAAAACTCGGCCCGTTGAATCATTTTCCAATAATTCGGGCTCACCAATAAATCCGAGAATCAATGAGACAATGTCCAATATTTAGTCTCGACAACCTTAAAAATTCGATACCCAATACTAGATTGAAATTCGTAATTAACATCGATCAATTGGGACTTTAGTACGACCTAATTTTCGGGTGGCATTTAGGGGCTCTCGCGCATTTGACCCGTGGTTGATAGCTTTTCAATCCACGATTGTGCATTCGAATCAGGGTGATCCTCGGTTGTCATGTAATCACGAGAGGTTAATTGCTCACACTGAGTACATGGCCAAAAGGAAATCGGTTTAACGTTGTTCGCAATTAATATCGAAGTCGTGCGGAATCACCCGCAATCTGACCTCGTACTTTTGCCGAATCGATTTATTTCCGTTCGCTAATTAGCCTGCAACAGTGTAGTATTATTCCTCTTTGATCCTTATGGTTGAGCGGCCTATCCCAGATTAAATTCACTAATCATACGCGTATCGATCCTTAATTGCCTTGCCGAACAGTTAGTTAACTCGTGAGGGGCCAACTTAGAGTAAATGTAACTAATAATATATTGATAAAATAACCATTTCACATATCCCAAAATGGATCGAAATTCAGAATGTTAAACTTAGAGTAAATGTAACTAATAATATATTGATAAAATAACCATTTCACATATTCCAAAATGGATTGAAATTCAGAATGTTACACTTACATTGTATGTTTGT
The DNA here is from genome assembly GCA_014858505.1 of Corymbia citriodora subsp. variegata. NCBI lineage: Eukaryota > Viridiplantae > Streptophyta > Magnoliopsida > Myrtales > Myrtaceae > Corymbia > Corymbia citriodora. Next base: position 22,104,400 of record CM026420.1, on the reverse strand, counting down.
CGAGTTTTATGTATAATGTTGTTGTTCTTGTTTCTCTCTATTTATTTGGTGCGAAATAAAGAGGAAGATTTGTTGTAATCTAGGAGGATAGCACTAGAATCTTACGCACTGAACTTCATACTCGAGGGATGAAATTATCAGGCAGTGCTTGCACGCCTAAGGTATTTTGTTCTTATTTTTCTTCTTCTCCAACACTTTGTATACAACATTAATTGCCACTTCGAGTGTTAATGGCAAAAAGAATCAAGCTAGTGAATTACCAATTTCATACATTGTGAAAGGCAAGAGTATCTAATTAACATGAGTGAAAAGTTCGAAAGCCTAACTCAACAATCTGCATTGGTTAATTTGAAAGGATAAAAAACCAACATCGTCCCAAAATTTTCGACTTCCAACTCCAGAACTACCACTGGCATCGATCTCTGATGTTGTAGATTAAAATCCTCTAGTTCCTCCAAATGGGATGATATGTTAACATTTGAAATGCATCATATTTTGACTTTATAGTTTGTTTAAATAATTTCTTCATCTTCATGTTTAATGCCTACATTTGGTGGTCTTAATTTTTTAACTAGGATGGAAGTGGATAAGATAAACTATTATATGAAATTTAGGAATTTTGTAATATCATGTTTGTTTGATAAATTGCAGTTATAAAACCGGATATTTTTACATCCTATCATGTTCATTGTTCAATATAAATGACATGTTAGTGTAAATGAACCTAAAAATTGTACAAACAAAATGGTAAACATCTCATGATACTCTCACCTACTTCATTTTTATTTGCTTATTTATTATTATTTTCCTCTCTATTTTATTTCTTTTTTTTCCTCATCTATATTCTCTAATAAAATGTTATTAAATAGAAGAATATATTGATCTACATAAAATACTAAAACACCTTAAATATGTAATAAATATGAATATATTTTTATTTATTGAATTTAAATTATAAGATAGAAGTAAATTCAAATATATAAATAAAAATAGGAATGAGTAAAAACAAGATTGTTGAATTTTTATATTAGAATTAAAATATTATATTATTTAATATTATTAATGATAAGTTTGTTATCCATAGAAATCTAATTTATTTTTATTCCACATTTCCTATAGGATAAATTTTTTCTGGATTATATCTTTTTTATATTTGACCTTATCCTATATTGGGTAGGAACCAAACACATGATTGGATAAATTTTATCCTATCTTGAATTTTATTCTGATTACGATACATAACGCTAGTGTCTACATTGGCATTTATGAAAAAAATGCAAAAAAAATGCAAAAAAAAAATCTTAATGCGCTGCATAATTCTTTTACCAGACATGAGAGGAGAGAAGTTGTATTGCTTTCAATTCTCTTCAAATTATGATTCTAGTCACCTAAGCTGGACCAGGCGCTATAAATGACGAGCACTCTCCTCGAGCTTGTTCGAACATCACAAAGCAGCTGCACCCTCTTCTTTCCTCCAACCTCTTCACGCTCTTTCTTTCTTGAAGAAACTTGAGGACCATGCAGACAGGTCCATCATCCTCTCTCTCTCTAAGAAAACCAAGAAACGCCCCAGTGTTGCCACTCTCTCCCTCTCCAAGTGAAAAACATTTGCGAACTCCCCTGTCAATGGCTCAACGTGGGCAAATGGAAATCGTCAAGATCGGTGACCTTAAGAGGCGTCGCATGATGTTCTGGAGGAGATGCAACAGCCTTTTCAAGAAGGCCTCCAACCTCTGCGAGCTCACCAAAGCTCGTGCTGCCATCACTGTTTTCTCCACCAAGAGAGAGGTCCACTCTTTTGGCGACCCCTCCGTCAAAGAGATAATCTCCGCGTACCTCCATTGCAAGAGCGATGTGATGCCACTGGAGGGTCTAAGAGAGTGGCTGGACTGGGCCGAGAAAAAGTGTGATTCTTGTGCGACAAAGGAGGACTTCAAGTCTATAAGAAGATGAGGAAATTCAAGGAGGACAAGGAAGATTGATGCGAGAGAGAAAGAAGATGAGAGAATTTTTTGTATTTCTCGATATATTGTACAATGTACAAAGACGACTATATATAGTGAGGAGAAAGAATAATAAAGAAGGAAGGATTTGTTAGGATGCACGTGTGAGTTGTGTTAGAGAAGTAGTCCCACATCGGAGAATTGATGTGGTATAGAGCAATTAATATATCCTAGTTGGCCCATAACTTACTAGCTTAAGCTTTTGAGTTGAGATGGGTCTAATTGGATATATTGATGGGCTCGAACTTGGGCTTCCTCCTTGGGGAGATAGGTAAAATGTATCAGACTTCTGCTGTGCTTTCCTAACAACTGATATCAAAGCCGATGGTTACGGTTCCCGGGCAAGTAGGCATTGTGGTGTAACAACGTGGGCCCATGAGGATGGTCCAGGTGGGTGTTGTGGTGTAACAACATGGGCTAGGATGATGTTACGCCAAAAGATATCTAATTTAAGGGGGAGTTGACCTAACACTGGAGCTCACATATGAGGGGGAGATTGTTAGGATGCACGTATGAGTTGTGTTAGAGAAGTAGTCCCACATTAGAGAATTGATGTGGTATAGAGCAATTAATATATCCTAGTTGGCCCATAACTCACTAGTTTAAGCTTTTGAGTTGAGATGGGTCCAATTGGATATATTGATGGGCTCAGACTTGGGCTTCCTCCTTGGGGAGATAGGTAAAATGTATCAGACTTCTACTGCGCTCTTCCAATCGGATTATATATTCTAATCTACGTGTATCAAATCTAATCCTAAATTGATCTAAGACAATCAATTACAATATTTTGTATCTTCAAACATATCTTCCAACATTCCCCCCTCAAGCTGGTGGCTTGTATATATCCAAGACACTAAGCTTGCTCAGGAGATATGTATGCTGCTTTTGACATAAAGGTTTGGTGAAAATATCCACTGGCTATTCAATAGTTCTGATTCCTTTTGCTTCAATTATGCCTTCTTGAATCTTCTCTTTGGTAAAATGGCAATCAACTTCTATATGCTCCATTCTTTCATGTAATACAGGATTCGTCGTAAGCTTGAGTGCAAAATCGTTGTCACAAAATAGTGAAGTTGATCCCTTGACTTGTATTCCAAGGTCTGAGAGTAATCCTCGTAACCAAACTACCTCACAAACGGTTTTGGCCATGGATCAATATTCAGCTTCGGCGGATGACAAAGATACAGTGGATTGTTTCTTCGTTTTCCATGAAAGTAACAAATCTCCAAGTTTAATACAGAAACTAGAAACAAATCTTCAACTCATAGGACAAGTTGCATAATCTAAGTCATAATAAACTATCATTTCCATGTTGCACTTGCGAGAAAGTAGAATCCCTAGTTTAGGGTATTTCTTCAAATATTTTACAACCTTCAATGCAGCATTCATATGAGACTCTTTTGGATTATGCATGAATTGACTCAGGGTCTAAACCGCATAATAAATGTCTAGTCTGGTCATAATAAGAGAAATGAGTTTCCTAACTAATCGCTGATAAATTGATGGATCATTGAGTAATGGATCATCATTTTCAGGTTGGAGTCCCACATCATAGTTAGCTGTGGTTAACTTCACATTCTGTTCAATAGGAATAATTACTGGTTTACATCCTGATAGACTAGCTTCTAATATAATTTCCAGTATATATTTCCGTTGACTAAGAGAAATCCTTGGTCTGAATGGGCTATCTCAATTCCAAGAAAATATTTTGGTGACCCCAAGTCTTTGATATGAAAAGTAGAATGCAAGTAATCCTTGAGTTTTCTTATAGCAGATTCATCATTTCCCATAATGAGTATGTCATCAACATATATTATCAAGTAAATGGATGACATACATTTCATCCAAGTGAATAGGGCATAATCATATTTGGATTGTTTGAATCCTGCAACAGTGAGTGCATTGGTAAACTTGGCGTACTATTGACGTGACACTTGTTTGAGGTCGTATAGGGATTTACGGAGATGACATACCTTAGACTCCTCCTGTCTCCATAAACCCAGTGGAAGCTCCGTATAAATTTTCTCATCCAAGTCTCCATGGAGGAATGTGTTATGAATGTTTATTTGGTGTAGGGACCAATCATGACACACTGCAACTGATAAGAAAGTGCGAACTGTAACATCCTTCGCTATTGGAGAAAAGGTTTCATGATAATCAAAACCTCCTTGTTGTGTGTAACCTTTGGCCACCAACCGAGCTTTATATCTTTCAATAGAACCATCTGCCTTGTACTTAATTTTCTATATCCACTTGCAACCAATTGGTTTACGATGAGGGGGTAATGGAATAATGTCCCATGTATGGTTTTCCATCAGAGCATGGAGTTCATTTTTCATATCCTTCTGCCATCGTGGATCTTTTACTGCTTCATAATAATGGGATGGTTCCTGCTCCTTAGATACCTGACTAATGTAGCACATATGATCTGGTGATAATCGATGAAAAGAGACATATGAAGAGACAGGATAACGAGTACCTAATAATTTTGAGGAAGCACAAACATAATCTTTTGTCCATGTGGGTGGACGGGTAACACACCCGGATCGTCGAGGTGCATCCGGCTTTGGGATAGAAATTGATTCCTCATTTCTAGATATTTCTTCAGTGGCAGTAGGTGCCGAAGGAATTTCCTCTGGAGAGAAATTGGATTCTTCTTCATTTATCGCATAAGCCTGTGTATTTAACTATTCGACAGCTATCGTGGAAGTAGAGGTCTTGTCAGACAATGGTATTGTAGCTTCTAGTTGATGTTTTGCAGGTGCAATAATATATGATTGTCTAGAAGATAAATCTTCATTAGCAAGAAAGCAATGAGAATTTGTTCTCTTATCCAATTCTTGGGAAGAAGATAATTCATCGCGAAAATGAAATATATTTTCATGGAAGGTGACATCTCTGCTTATAAAGAAATCCCTAGTGGATGGTTCAAAGATTCGATATCCTTTCTTCAAATTCAAATATCCCATAAATATGCATCGATGAGCTCGAGGACTCATTTTATCCCGAGGCCCCACTGTAGTCACGTAACATAAGCAATCAAAAACTCGCAAATGTTGAAGTTCTAGTTTCTTTCCATAGAGCATTTCATAAGGAGTCTTCCCATCAAGGACACGACTTGGCATGCGATTAATCAGGTAAGCAACCGTGACCACATAATCTCCCCAAAAAATTTCAGGAATAGAAGCTTGGAATTTAAGAGCACATGCTACTTCTAATAAATGACGGTGTTTACACTCGATAGTTCCATTTTGTTGTGGAGTGTAGACACATGAGCTCTCATGTAGAATCCCATTGGAAGAAAAGAGAGACATACATTCATTACTGAAAAATTCTTTTCCGTTATTAGTACAAATGCTTTGGATGGATTTCCCAAACTGATTTTTGGATAAAGTAAAGAATGTTCTCGAATGTGATAGAACTTAACTTTTTGATTGCATGAGAAACGGCCAAATAGCACATGAGAAGTCATCCACGATTGTGAGGAAAAAAAACAAGCCATCACAATATGGTGTGTGATGAGGCCCCCAAACATCGATATGAATCAGAGAGAAATGATTTGTAGTGCGAGAATTGCTATTTGAAAAAGGCACACGACCCTGCTTTACTAAAGGACAAATAGGGCAATGAGGATAAGGGAAAGAAGTAGTATGGCCCAATCTTTGATGATTAAATTTTTTTTTATCATTGGTAGCAGTGTTACACAATGATTTTTTATTCAATTCAACATAAGAGAATTTGAAATCATTAGGAAAATGAATCCAGAAATATAGCCCTTGAGAGATACTACCCAAGCCTATTAGTTTCCCAATCAAAAGGGCCTGAAAGAAACAATTATCAGAATTGAATATAATTCGGCAGGAATTTTCCTCACAAACTCGAGAAATTGATATGAGGTTGAAATGGAAATCTGGAACATAAAGTACATTTCGGAGTGTAATGAGTGGGCTAAGATTAACTGTGCCGGTCACCATAACATGTGTGATGTTTTCGTTTGGGAGTTGCACTGAAATAGGTAAGTGTAATTTTTCAACCTTTGAAAAGAAATTTTTATTGCAGACGATGTGGTCACTAACTCTCGAATCAATTATACATGCATCTTTAGAAATTGAATTTATCAAGCAATATGAAGTACCTATAAAACTCCCGCCCTTATTGGAAGTATCCAATCTCTTTAAAGCCTTCATGAGTTCTTGATACTAGTCATTACTAATGGTTGGATTCAACCTGTTCGGATGTTGACCTGTGACCTAAAAAATTGTCGAAAAATCCCTTTTTCCTTTTTCTCCGGGCTTGCCATGCAATTTCCAGCAATTATCAATGGTGTGATGTGTGCGTCTACAATAATCACAATATAATTTTCTTTTTTCTTTAAAATTACCCTTTGATGACGTGGCAGAAGATGGCCCATTAGATGTTTTAAAAGCTAGTGCCATTGTGGCCTCACGAGAACCATCCGATCTTGTGGAAAAGGAGATGCCCCGAGCGCCTTTCGATCCAGATGATGGGAAAAAATGGGAGCCATCGGATTCAGTTAATGAGTGAGATGACCGTGGACCGTCGGATTTTTTTGCATCAAATCTGAGCCGTCCATCTCTCTTTTCCTTTCTTCTACAAGAGGAAACCCTAGGGTTTCATTTCGTCTCTCTCCCCGCCCCTTCATCATAGCCCCTCTCTGTCCGCCCGTATAGGTGGAGAGGGCTATTCCTTCTGCTGTCTTTAGGCGGTCGGAGATGGCGAGGTGTTGGCTTTCTTCCTGAACAACGAGCTGATATATCTGTCCGAGCGGTGACATAAGCTCCATTGTCAGGATCTGTGAGCGAAACAGTTGGTAAGACTCGTTCAATATCAAAAGAAATCTGGTCACCTTTTCTCGTTCCTTTATGGTTTGATACTGTTGTAGAGTCGAATCTGGTCCCTCTAGCTTTTCTTCGACTACTTCTAGTTTGTTCCATAAGGCTGAAAGCTTGTTGAATGTCACAGTTATGCTCATATTCCCTTGTTTCGGATTTGAAATTTGCTGGGTTAGTGAAAATTTTTTCACCCAATCCAATTTCCGATACATTTCTTTGATATTATCCCATATTTGTTTCAAATCTTCCGTCAAGGGTAGTCTGGCCGCAACTTTGGGGGTGATGCAATTTCCGATCCATGTTCAGACGAGTTGGTTGCATTTCCTCCATAGTCGTGCTACTCGCTCGTCGGACGGAATCGAGATTGTTCCGTCGATAAACCCATCCTTATCCTTAGTGACTAGTGCTCGCCGGAATTCCCATGACCAATTTGAGTAGTTGTCGACTTTGGACAATTGCTATGTGATGAGTTGCATCTTCGGTCTGTCGGCCGTCAATGTGTAAAGTGAGTCACCGGGCTCCAAGCGGCTGCTGGTCGCAGCAAATGGGTATGGAAAGAAACCGGGTAGGGATTCAATCCCGGGCCTGAATTACCCGATTCGCCCATAAGACCCGCATATGAAAAATCGAGCCTAGTGGATGGGCTTGCCCCGCTTGTTGCTGGTGAGCTCCCATCGAGCTGGACGTTGTAGCCTTGGATTCCTGGCAATGATGTATTTGGGCTTGGCCCATAATAAAATGGGTAGGGTTGAATTGACAGCCACTGGTAAGGTTGGCCCGTGATGGGCTGGCCCAAAGTGGGTTGCCCCATATTAGACTGAGCCTGGAAAGGTTGTCACTGCACATACTGGGCCGTATTGGGCTGTTCTTGGGCCTAAATCCCTAAAGTTGGATACTGAATTTTTGAAACTTGTGTTGTTCTTTCTCCCATAAGCCGCGCGTTCTGTTCACCAGATGTTGGAGAGGGATTATGCTCCATGGTAAGCAGTTCCTTTCTTCACTTGATTTCCTTTTTGACAGATTTGATTCCTACACTAATAACTTACTTTGCAGGTTAGGTTTTCTTGTTGTCACAAGAAAAAAGGATGCAGGCAATCACAATGCGGAAGTTGTATGAGGAACTAACTGTGCTCTGATACCATGTACGAAAATGAGGAAATTCAAGGATGACAAGGAAGATTGACGCGAGAGAAAGAAGATGAGAGAATTTTCTGTATTTCTTAATATATCGTACAATGTACAAAGACGACTATATATAGTGAGGAGAAAGAATAATAAAGAAGGAAGGATTATATATTCTAATCTACGTGTATCAAATCTAATCCTAAATTGATCTAAGACAATCAATTGCAATATTTTGTATTTTCAAACATATCTTCCAACAAAGTCCTCAATCGTGACCGTTCTCGATTGGATGCGCAAGCAGTTGAAGGATTTGGAGAACAACCCATCGGTCAATGCCGGTGTTGGTGATGATTCTGGTGTTGGAGTTGGTCGTGATTCTGAAGTTTTGAACGATTACGAGATCGATCCACTTAAAAAGGATTTTGAAGCTTCCTGTCCTTCAGTTTTTGCTCTCTTCAAGGACTACGCCCATAATGTCGATCGCGACGGTTTCTTGACCTCACCGGTTGGCTCGGTCGCTGGTGGCGGAAGTTCAGGAGTGGATACCAACGCCACATGCTCCAATCTCGAGGGTTGCCGGTTCGATCCCAAAGACCCTTTTAATCTCTCTAAGGATCGCCACGGTTTCTTGATTTTGCCATAGAACTTGGCCACGAGCGGTGGAAGCTCGAGAGAGGAGTCCGCTCCGATCTGGAGAGTTATGGATAATATCCCCACATCTTTGTTACGCTTAAAGATTTGGACATCTCTCTCGCGTGTAGATATGAGCACGCGTATGTTGTTTCTCGTCATGCAGACTAGCCTTGAGTATGAGAGTTTTTAGTCCTCACGACCTGTTGCAACTACTTTTTGCCTACTTTATTTTCCCTAAAATTAAGTCGAATGTTATAATTTAACAAAATTTCTTGAATTTTCTCATTTTAATGGTGCCACACTAGTTGTTAAGAATGTATTTGGTAGCATTTCTACTTCTAAGAACAAATTCTTTTAAGAAATAGTTCTTTTCTATTTCTACTCCCTAGAACAATTTTTAAGTAAAATAAGACATTTGGTAACGACAAAAATTTTTGATTCACAAAATAAAAGAAGAATAGGAATGAGTTTGGCACCAAGAAAAAACTTTTATTCCTATTTTTCTCGACGGCCATCATTGGCCACCAGTCGTCGAACCACTAGGTTGCCGGTTGCCGATTGTCAGTTGCCTAGTTGCCGGTCGCTAGTCACGGCTATGAGTAGTGGCGGCGGCGGCCATCAGTTAGCAGGTAGTGGGTAGAGGCAGGCAGTGGCTAGCAGCTGTTATGAGTAACGATGACCCAATAAATAACTTTCAAAAAATTGTTCCCATGATCAAGAGACTACTTTTCTTCTACTCTCCATTTTTATTCCAAATCTATTTCCTGGAACAATTTTCTATTTCAATGAATAAAAATACTAGTGAATGTTACCAAATGTATTTTTATTCTTTTTCAATTCTAGATAACAAAAGAACTAGAAAAATAAAGAAATAGAAGTGTTGCCAAATAGTAAAAGCTACCAGACGAATCACTGAATTCACAAACCGTGAAAGGTAGAGTATTTAATTAATAGCACAAATAAAAAAAATTTGAAAAATAACTAATTAGGTGATCTAAGAAAAAATTTATTGTTAAAAAACTGCATTTTAAAGGAGAGACTAGATAAGGGGTTTCAACCCTGATTGTTCAAATTTCCAGTTACAGATCATATCCAATACATGTTTGGATTTGTTTAATGGTAAGTTGGTAATGTATCCTCTGCATTTTCTTTTTGTTTGTGATTTCTGGGGGCTTTCATTACAGAACCAATGAAGAGAGACGACTGTGTTTGTCCCCGTCTTGCTACCGAAAATTGCTTGAGCTAAACATCCGTTTTTTTATGTGTTAGTTCTGCTTTATGACATTGGAATGCCATATTTATGTTCGAGAATAAGCCAATGCAGTGAAGAGAGTTGTATGTGTCTAAAGAAATGTTCAATTTGCAAAGTATGAAAAGGAAATTTGCAGCCTCGAATAGGTTCGGAATATGAATGTATTCCCTGCATTTTCTCCTTGTTTGTGATTTCTGGGGGCTTTCATTACCGAACCAATGAAGAGAGACGACCGTGTTTGTCACTGCTTTGCTACCGAAAATTGCTATGAGCTAAACATCCGTTTTCTTATCTGTGTTAGTTCTGCCTTTTGACATTGGAATGCCATATTTATGTCCGATAATAAGCCAATGCAAAGAAGAGTCGTGTCTGTCCAAGAAAATGTTCAATTTGCACATTATGAAAAGCGTTTTAGCTCATGCCTTTCCCTGTGTATTCTAAGTGTTTTTTGCTGATTGGCGTTGGTTTTGGCTTGAGCTCGTGTCTCAAATGCCCGTCGTGGGTCCCCTCAGTCAATGCCCGCCGGGTGTTCGATAAAATGCCCTGGCCAAATCCGTGATCTTGTTGTTCTCCTCCGGGCATGATTGGCTATGAAAGTACAAGGTTGGTGGTGGCGCTCGCCAGTAGTGTTAGTGGTAGAAGTCATTGGTTGGAGGACGGATTGTTCCGGCGAAGCACCGAGAAGGGAAGTCGTCGACGTAGTCTCGGTGAAGTCCAAGGAAGAAGACGTCGCAGGAAGGGGAAGGGAAAATAGAAAAATAAAGAAAAAAATAAATCAAAAATAGTAAAAGAAAACAAAGGAAAATAGAAGAAGGCTCGAAAGTAGTAGGCCAGACGCTCGTGAGAAGGGAGATGGAGCTGGGCTGAGGGCTTTCCTTAGGAGACCTTGGGCCTACTTCGGCCGAATAGGGAGCTGCGCGGGTCAGGCTTTAGGCTAGGTTAGTGAAATTGGGCTCGTTGGTTGGGTTGGATTAAAGAAAAGGAAATTAGAAAGGTGGATTTGTGGGCCCGTAAGCTTTAGATAGGAGTCTGCGCCTTTGTGGGATTGGGCTCTTGAGCCCAACCATGATCGTGGCCCAAGCCGCAGACCGTGGTCAGCAAGTTGGGGTCAGGCCTCGCCGGGCCCGGATCTGTTTTCATATTATGATTTTTAGAGTTAATTTTAGTTTATAACTAATTTAGCATAAAAAAATGTGAAAGTCGTTTAATCAAAATATTTGTACCTAAAATTGAATAAGCCTTTGGGCCCATAGGGATTTCTTAGATGCGGTTCTCCTTTTTAGAGACGCGTGCCCTCTTCATACACTCATTGTTATTTTTATATTTAACATACTTAGGATGAATCTTAAGATCTTCGATAGGTTGCACTGACACTTTGATTAGTAAATAGCCAAGTTTATGTACTGAAAGGACACCAATTAGATGATTAGTGTTGTCACGTCCTAACCCTGGAGCTCACGACAACCGTTATTCACTTACGGTTAGAAAAATGCAACACCCTAGGTTTTGTCACCAACAAATTTATTTTAATTTGCCATTAAGTAAATGCAGAAACAATACTAACCACACTCAGTCAAACATCAAGTGGGAATAATAGAAAGACAAATTAGTAAAACAATGGCATCACTTTCTATTTATCTACTAAGGTTAGCCTTGGGAAATGTTTATACATAAGCCCTTTCTCAGGTGCTTTCCATTAGCCTACACAAAAAGGGATCAGGCATGGCTAACCTACGTCCACCACAAAAAGGAGGGGTCAGTCAAAAAGATCAGGCACGGGGTGCCTAGTCGCTATTCTATGAGGGATGAGGGATCAAACTCTCCAGACGAGGGATCCTCTAAAGCACCATCTGGAGGGTTGAGGTCCATAGGGTCCCATACCTCGTCACCCGGACCCTCATGAGCTGGCAATCCATCAAAGCTCCTCAAGGAGCCGTAAACCATGTCCCCTTGCGTCATGAACCATGCCTTGAACACATAAGGCATGTAGTGATTCATCTCCCCCTCATCCACCCTGTCGCGACCTCATCTTGGGTGTACCACCTAGGGTTTGGCTAATGGATTACTAAGCCTAAACTTAGCTCGGGCTCTCCCAAGCCCATACCAATTCGCGACTTAAGGTTTAAGTTTTTTAGCATGCAAATGATTTTTACTTGGAGTCGCCACTAATCTATTTTTTTGGTGGGTCGATTAGAAACCCAAGTAAAGTAACGGGAGGATTACTTTACTTCTACGAACCAGAGACTATGGGATCGGGGACTTGATTACGTTAGATTTCTCTAATGCCCTTTCGGTACATTTTCTCTTTTATTTGAAAAAAATGATTGGCAGGCAATTTGCATTGATTTTAATTTACTCCCTAACATTCAATGTGATCATGCAAGTGCGCAATCATTATTTAACACTCAATTATCAAAGCATTAAATAAATTGTAAGGAAAGGGAGGAAATTACTTACCTTGAAGCTACTAAAGCATCTGCAATATTAGTTAGAAAATCACATCGACCTAAAAGTGATTTCTAATTATATGCGATCACTCAAATTTTGGATTTTCTCTTATTTAATGAGGCCTAAAACTAACATGCAATGAATGTAATGACGTACGAAAGTGTCTAACTATAATGGCATGCAATGTGCAACCTAAACTATATGACATGCAAGTGATATGTTTTTTTTTTTTGTTTTTTTTTATAAAATTAAAATAAACAAATAAATTTCCTAGTTCTAGAAATTATCAAATTCAATCTAAAGGTTAATCTAAACCGAATCCTAGTTTATATTATCTCTAATTAAATGAACCTTATCCTAACATGCAATCTACATCAATTAAAACATATTCTACGAACAAAATTAATCACCCAAGAAACGAATAAAATCGATGAATTGTATCTCGGGCATGAGATCGAATTAGCCGATTTTCCGTGTAATCGCGAATCGTATCTCGGACGTGAGATCGGATTGACGATTATGGCACGTTAAGAAATTAGAGAATAATCTCTAATTTAAAGGGTTACTTGAAATTTAGGATACTAAGTATGGAGTTCAATCAAATATATCCATAATATTTCAAGTAAGGAAACTAAGTATTCAAAAATAAAATCAGACGAGATTTTACCTAATCCGTGAACGGTGGATCAGCGTGATTCTTGGCAAAGGGGCGACAGTGGAGACCATGTCGGGTCGCGTTGACGTCGTGGGGGCCTGCTGCAGATTCACCAAAAGTCCTATTTGAATTTGTGGATGGATGGCTCGCGAATAGTGGTTCGCTGGTTTCAGTGTCGCAGCCAAGCCAAAGTCTTCAATTGCCACTTGCCTTCCGGTCAACTTTTATCTCTTGCACTCACGGCTGTGGCTTTCTTTGACTGAATAATATTAACTTGGGTTAGCGAAGATGTGATGGAAAAAGACAAAACCCACCTCTTGGACTCTCGCCCTTCAACCCTCAACACGGATGAATCGGTTCCTCGATGACGGAGAAAGTTGCAGACTATGTCGATGCTTTAACAAGGGATCGTCAGAAAAATCCAGCAAAGATGGTGGCTTGAACGAGGGAAGCGATGTAGCGAGCGGGAGCACAATGCCGCAATGGGAGGAGTTGTGAAGCCGAGACCACGAAGAAAAGACCCCGCTCTTCTCTCTATTCTCTCTCTGGATTCTTGTGTGCCCAGTGTTGACCGAGAAGGCCCCCCCTCTATTGGACGAAGCCAAGGCCCCTCCTTTGTCTTCTTCTCCTTTTGCTTATGGACGCTTGTTGCTTTTCTTTTGTGTCCCCTTTCGACACCTGCAGGAAGAACATAAACTTTTTTCTCTCTCACAATCACAACGGTGGCCGCCTCATCTCTTCCTCTCTCAATTTTTCACCGATGGCTCTCACTTTTGCAGCCGTCTATTCAGTGTCTCCTGTCCCCCCTTTTATAGGCAAGACAACATGGTGCCCTAAAAAAAAACAAGATAATGACACAATGATCGGCTTTCTTATTGCGGATATATCATTTTTTACTCTTTTCCTATCTTTAACCATGTAGATATACTTTACCTTTGAACCAACCATATCCATTCCTTTTCTTGATCATGCGGATATACTTTACCTTTTGAATCAGCCACATCCCTACAGATATGTTTTACTTTTGAACTAGCCACATCCCTACGTTTTCTTGACAATTCAAAAATCGGCCGCTGCAGATTATGCTCCTAAAACTATATGCTATACAATATTAAATTATAAATAATTAATCAAAATTTAGGTGTCAACAGCTGCCCCTCTTTGAAGGTGAGCTCACAGAGGTTGCATTTAAAGACAAATCGAGACCTAAATTTTGACCATGCATATGCAATGTAATGTTATTTTTTGTGGGAAAATGAATCCCATTTTAAAATGCAATATGATATGATGCATGGAAAAGCTAATGCAAAGTATGAAATAGAAAAAAGAAAAGAAAAAAGAAGAAGAAAAAAGCGTACTTGTAGTTCCTTACCAATCAATATGGTAAAGCATCTTGAGGTAGGAATGAATCCACAATAATCTAGTTTTTATCCCGGATTTCTTGAGGAGTCTGATATTTATCGAATTGCCTAGATCCAGACTGAGGCAACCGATTGAATTTAATCAACAGACGCTCAATGTCAAGTGAGACGGCCATTGGAACAAGATGTCTCGAAATACCTAAATCCAAACTAAGGTATATCGAGAAAAATCAAAGAACATTCATATCCAGAATGAAATGTTCATTGAAAAGATTTGAGACATTCAGATCCAAACTAAAATGTCAAGAATTGGGAAACTTAACCAATAAACATTTAATGTCAAGTGAGATGAATATTGGATTAAGACAACTTAACCAATAGATGCTCAATATCAAGTGAGTCAAATATTGGATTAAGATGATTCGAAATACCTAGATCCAGACTAAGGTATAACGAAAAAAATCTGAACATTCATATTCAAAATGAAATGTTCGATGAAAATATTTTGTGACATTCAAATCCAAACTGAAATGTAAAAAATTGATTGAAAGATTTCTGAAAATTAGGGGAGATGCTCAAATTTTGCCTCGAGCACTCGAATTTCATTCAAGGGATGAGTTACTCAAGTTTTGTTTTAAGCACTCAGAAAATTTGGATACTCACCTGAGGTTTCCTTTTTGAGGGCTTGATCGGCTTACCTCAAAATTGCTTGCTAGCAGTGATTGGAGTAATCTGAACATGTCCTAATGCTTCGGAGAGCGAATTGAGCATCACAGATACTCAATTTTCATGAGGACTCTACCTGTCAATCATGGTTGGCAACAACAAGTTTACACATTCATCATCACCAGATATTTCCAATCCATTTGCGATTCATGTGTGACAAGTCTATCAATCCTGTATTACCAAATCAACACTGGCAATCCATTTAGAACTTGTGCCTCATCGATGTGTCAAATAAGGGACCCTTTTGGTCTGAAAGGACTTTTCACTCACTCTCATGAAAAGGCAATTTTATCCCAATAATTGATATGAGAATTTGAGAATCATCCTATTTCACTATCATCATACTAGACAGGGGTCTGAGTACTCTCGCAATTGGTACGATTTTACCAATCTGAAAGGTCTTGACGGGTCACTTCATAATTGCTCGCTCTCTGTCGACATGACATAGAAAACAACTTGGGATGAGCAGGTCACTTCTTTGAAGTTGGAAGCTTTTTGGATCTGATGCACTTCATGAAATTCATGGACTGTAATTTTCTTCCACAGCTTCCCATGTCACCCAGTGTCTTAAAAACAACAGGCTCCTTCCGCTACAGGTGATTTAGGGCATTGGAACGCCTGAATCACTGGCTTTAGAAACTCTGCAAGATGTTGAACCGAAGGGAATACTACTACAGAAGAATGAACAGTGATAACACCCATCAGATTCGCACATCGTATCGGTATGCTATGACATGCTCGGATTTGTTTGATGGTGATGTGGTAATGGATCCTCTGCTGTTTCTTTTTGCTCGTGATTTCTGGGTTTCTTCCGAGAGCAGACCAATGAAGTGAGCTGACCATCTTAGTTCTGCTTCTTGACATTGAAATGCCATGTTTATGTTCCCAGGAAATGTTCAATTTGCAAAGTATGAAAAAGAAACTTGCAACCTTGAATAGGTTCGAAATGTTAATTTACCATTTGCCATTCAATTTGACTTTGTTTGTCGCTGTCTTACAGTTTTATCAACCGTCACTTTTACATGACACCCAGTCCAAATCCTCAAATTCTTGTGCTGGCATGAATGAACACACAGCCGGATTCAGCTTCTTCCAGAAATCAAGGATAAAGATTCGTCCTCTTCGATCCCTCTCAAATTGCAGACACTGCCTTCACCCATCGTTCTTCTTCCACAACAACTAGTAGATCCAGAAACGGGGGAAGAAGAAGAGGAAGCAGAAGAAATTTGTTGGAAATTTGTGATCCGTTTTCTCTAAACAATCTAGACACTACTAGATAAATCTTGCAACAGTTGAAGACAGCTGAAGGAACATGAAAAGACCAGCTTGGAGAACATTCTGGAAACTTTGAAAGTGGAATAGAAGAAGCCAAGTTGAAGAAGCCAATACAGGTTGGTAGTAATAAAAGAATAAACTAAGGCTGCATAATCATGACGAAAGCAGAGTCGAGAGGGTAGACAAGGAATGTCCACGCAAGCCTAAAGCCTGCAATCTAGAAGAATGCTCTATGGCGGTTGATGATGCCTATAAATAGGAGAAAATATTAGGTAGGTTAAATAGTCCACGTTATTGGTACAGCTCACCATTCAAAATCGGACACGTGGCGTCCATGTCAGCAGTGGGCCCGCGCGGGGCTAAACTCCCCTCTCCTCTCTCCTCTCTCCTCTGTCTCCTCTATTTGCTATACCTGATGTCCTCTCTCTCCTCTCTCTCTCTCCTTTGCAGAGGAGAGACAGAGCAGCCCGACTCTACTCCGGGCTAGGGGGAACACGACGGTTGAGGCAGAGGCAGCGTCGGCGTCTGGGTCCCAAACCACCCATCGTCGTCGCCACCGCCCAAGACTCCTCCGACTCTGGCTCCTCCTCCTCCGCCAAGAGACCCGCCGTCCTCGAGATCTCCGACGTCATCAATGCACTTTGCTCTGGGCCGGGGTGGGGGGGGGACACGACGGCGGAGGCAGAGGCAGAGGCGGCGTCGGTGTCGGCATTGGTGTCTGGGTCCCAAACCACCCGTCATCATCACCACCGCCCAAGACTCCTCCGGCTCTGACTCCTCCTCCTTTGCCATGAGACCCATCGTCCTCAAGATCTCCGACGTCGTTGACGCCCTCTTGTCTTCACGCTCAGGCGGCGCATGGGCCTTGCTGTCCTGAACGCCTTTGGCTCCATCTCCGACGTCACTCTCTGCCATCCCCTACCCCACGCGCCGTCGCTCTCCCTCCATGGGCCCTTCAACCTCCTCTTCCCTCAACGGGTCTGCCCCTCCGCCTCCACTCTTTGACGCCAACGCCGACGCTGACACCGCCTCTGCCTCCGCCATTGTGTTCCCCCAGCCCGGAGCAGAGTCAAGCTGCTCTCTCTCCTCTGCAAAGGAGAGAGAGAAGAGAGAGGACAGAGCAGGTACGGCAGACAGAGGAGACAGAGGAGAGAGGAGTTCAGCCCCGCGCGGGCCCACCGCTGACGTGGACGCCACGTGTCCGATTTTGAATGGTGAGCTGCACCAATGACGTGGACTATTTAACCTACCTAATATTTTCTCATAGGAATAGGCTTGTAATTCACTCAGGAATTCGCGCGTGAGGTTCAAGCCCTCCGCTAGGTGTGCTATATAGCTTACGTGTCTTATACTTCTACACCTAAACTAATTAAAACATGTAACTTGAACTATCATTACCTTCATCCTTGTCCATCCTTTACAAACTATACCCCCACATATACAATTGCACACATTCAAATAAAAAATATATATATCACGATATCAAATCACTTTTCCATGCACATTCACATTTTTAATTAAATTAAACAACATTCACTCCAAGAAGAGAGTTTTCAGGAGTTAGCCAGCCCAAACCCCCAGCTGCAAACAGGTCATCCAGTTGATTTTTTTGTATACCTCCCCCTCTCACTCAATCAAAGTCGTCACAGGGAAATGCTAACTCAGTCGGAACGAGCTCGTGGAGATATCTTTTGCATTGGCCGTCTCTGATGAGAGCACTGATCTTCCACGCATAGTTCAAGAAATGACGGTCACGGTCAGGGGGTGTCACGGCCTTGCTGACAAATGCATGGGTGCATTCCTATGGTGGGAAGCTCTTTATGTGAGTAATTTGGACATCTTCTTGACAATGCTCCATTGCCATGTTAAGAGTCTCTCTGGGATAGATGCATCAAGATGGGTCATGGACCCATTTTGTGTGTCATGTTCTATCTTAATGGGTTGAAAATGGGTTAGAATATGTAACCCATTTTTGACTCAACTATAGAATGTATGAATCATTTTTGACCCATTCTTTATCCAACTAAAGAATCTATGAGTCATTTTTGACCCATTTTGACTCATTTTTAATCTAACTATAAAACGTTTTTTTTTTCTTTAAGTCATCTTCAAGCTCGGTGAATGGTGGTAACCTACTAATGACTGCGACACTTCGCTGCTCGCTTCCACTGTCATGCCCCGACCCTCGAGCACACGGCAACCCCTGTTCTCTTGCGGTCATTTGATTTGCGACTCCCCAGGATCCATCGCCGACCGTTATTTTTATCTTTTGATTAAAAGCATGCGGAAGCGAAACACAATCCCCGGTCAATTACAAAAATAGGGATAGTAGGAAAACCCAACAAGAACACATCAAAAGTACTGCTTTATTCATCTACTGATTAACCCTAGGAAGTTTACAAGTACAAGCCCTTACCACGAGCATCTTCCTATCGAGCCAATGAAACTAACAGGCCAGGGTTAATCTACTCCCTTCAAAGACGGCCACGAGCCGTAACACGCGTTGATCCTCCATCCTATGACCTGAAAAATGTTAACCACGACGGGTTGAGATAAACTCAGCAAGTCAAAGTCCTAAGCCCCGGTTAGGAACTTCGCTCGCCTTGGGAGCAATCTAACCATGCAACCTAATTCCGACAAACAACACATACCACACCTCAAGCAACATTATCAGAAGACAGTTCAATAAGCAGTTGCAAACAAAAGCGACCCTACCTGGCCTTGACACACGCAACCTGCAGAAACTGTCAATTCAATCATCACGACATTAAGAGCATGCGAATAATCAGAGCATCTCACACAACTTTCTCATGTCTCACACCCACACATGCTCCGATTATTACGACCCCTCCTCCTGGGCCACGGCACAACCTTATGGTTGGCGGTTCCTGGCTAAACCAGCTTCGTCCTCTTTACCTCGAGGCACGGCGACGTCAAGGGCTCACTCCCAAGACGGCATTCCCGAAGGAGCACAAGACTCGCCCACTACCGCAGTCCCGCTACTGACAGAGGCCCGGGACCTGCCCCCATACCGCGGTCCCACATAGAACCCCTCCCTGT
>CM026420.1:22025448-22083406 GCA_014858505.1 Corymbia citriodora subsp. variegata | reverse complement strand
CAGAGGGGAGGCGCTGGCTGCGGCGGCACCGTCGGACAGCACGACCGGCGGACTGGCGGCGAGCTGGCGGGACGGCGATGCTGCGGCGGCGACGAGGTGGTTGCTGGTCTCGCCGGTGGGGGAAGCAAGGCAGCAGCAGCTCCGGCCGAGGGAAAACAGCCGAAAGAAGAAGAGGAGGAAGAGAAGTTGCAGAGGAGAGAGCGATCGTGCATGGGGGGGGAGGGAAGGAGAGAGAGAGAGAGAGAGAGAGAGAGAGAGAGACACGCCCACATGGGCTGTCAGGCAAGTGGGGGAGGAGAGAGAAAAGAAGATAAGACCAGTCAATGGGAGACAAAGAGAGGATAAGGGCAAGTGGTGAGGGTGTCGACAAGGGGGAAGGAAAAGTTGGGCAAGTGGGGCTGCCGATGGAGAGAGAAACGTGAGGGGAAGAGAGAGAAAGGAGAGG
Organism: Corymbia citriodora subsp. variegata; assembly: GCA_014858505.1. Taxonomy (NCBI): domain Eukaryota; kingdom Viridiplantae; phylum Streptophyta; class Magnoliopsida; order Myrtales; family Myrtaceae; genus Corymbia; species Corymbia citriodora. The sequence goes on along the minus strand of CM026420.1, from coordinate 22,082,961 downwards.
GAGAGAGAGAACCGTGCGGAGGAAGATGGGGGAAAGAAAAGAAAAACAAAAACAAAAACAAAATCCAAACAAGTTTCTAGAGAGGGGTATTTTGGTCTTTTTACCCCTGAAGCACAATTTCCAAATATTTGGCTCCAAAACTCGGCCCATTGAATCCTTTTCCAATAATTCGGGTTTATCGAAATTCGGGATGTTACATCCACCCCATCTCAATTTATAAGTTTTTTACAAAGATATATTTAATTAGTGAAATTCTTTAAAAATATTTCAATTCTATTAATAAGAATTTAATTGGCTAAAATATAAGGGTATAATTATGATAAGAAAAATTCTCCCTCTGCCCGAAGCTCCTACGTTTTGCGCCAGGAAAGCTCTATCAGCTTCTCTCCTCTCTCTGCTTTGCTTGTCCTCTGCGCTCCTCCTTTTATATGGGTAAGGGAGTAGACAAGACAAAAGATGGGGCCTAAATGCGCCCATCTTCATAAGTCTCTCAAGAAATCAACATTTAATGCAAGGAGTGGGCCGCTGTCTTCCTTTTCAGAAAAGATGTCCTTCGGCGCCCACCAATCTAGGGGCATGCATGTCTATATCATGTGCATGCATTAAAGAAAGTGAAGAAAAAAAGAGAGGAAAGGACACGAGAATCACGTAAAAATTCTCTATATAAATATAAAATATCAAAATTTATATGTACAATGGAATTCAAGCGTATCTATTTACACCATTATATTACTCACTAAAAAATAGATCAGTTTGATTGTAATCAACGATTTATTAAAATGTCAGATCTTTCTTTCTATGATCTATTTCAATATAACAGCTTTTAATTGGATTCGGCGATTGATAGGTATAACTTACCATTTTATAGGTTAGAGATGGGACTTAGCAAATCCTAATTACTAGTGTGTTAACTAGATTCCTTCCATTACGAGTTTCAATTAAATACAATTGCCTACACTTTGCTACTCAACTAGACCCATTATTAACAAATGCCAGAACCAAATTCAATAAGATCACTTAAGGATTTAACATATATTAGAATATCCATTAACCCAATTATTTAAAATAAAAAATTAATCAATTAGTGTAAGCCCATATTATAGGAAATTTCTAACATTTTCCCACTTGAGCTACATTAATTATCTTTTTTTTTTTTTTTGAAAATGACACTTTCGGGTTAAAAACTGAAAATTTATTTTATGTGGCCACAATTTTGAAAAAACATTATTCCAATAATGGCATCTCAAAACCAATCCAATCCTATAACCTTAGTATAGGACTATGTCGATCAATTTGTTGAGAAAATACCGCAACACATGACATTTTATAATCACATTCAATAATCATTATATTTTCGTGAATCATGGACCTAATAGTATATTAAGAAATAGTACTAACATGCGATTAAAAATATACAATATTTCTTATCAATCTTCAATGCAATTTCTCAACGATATAAAATTGCAATAGCACAATTTCTAAACAACATGAAATTGCCTTAGCATGATTTCTAAACAATATGAAAATTGCACAATTATGTCACAATTCAACATGAGGTTTCATAATTAGTTATATTCAGTCATCTTTAAATTAAAATTTGTTTAAAGATATTGTTATATACTTTCATTTCTCAATCGACAGGAGATAGGATAATAATAGAATCAACAATGATGATTATAAAAAACAAATGCTTTAATAAAGATCATAAAAGCATTATCAGTTTGCATATAACTACAATATCCAAAAATACAAACTATACATAGCTCTCACTAATAAAAGTGATCAAAAGAATCTAAAACACCTATATTATTTACATGTTCTTTGAATAAAATGAGTCGTAAACCTTTTGTTAAAGGATTAGCTAATATGGAGTCAATTTTAATATTTTCAATCATAATGTCTCATTTTTTACCAAGTCCTTAACAATATAAAATTTAATCCCAAGTGTATAGATACATTGCTGATCTTGTCATTCTTAAAATAAAACATACCTACAGTGTTATCACATATAATGCAATAAGATCAAATTACGAGTAATGAGCAATTGAACAAAATAATTAACACATTACAAACTCCCATTTGGGTAGAGTGTACAATGCACAATTATTTTATACAGCATGAAGTTTATAAAGTGACAATAAGGAAAATTATACATAATTGTCAAGGATTCATCTCCTTTGGGCAAATAAATCATTTATATTATACATCTCCATTATTTTAACATAAAGAGAAATTGCACGTAACTTTCAAAATTTATACCCTTTCGATAGATAAACCTTTTGACTCACACATCCTCATCAATCATTTCTAATATATCAATATAGAGTGGAATTACATATAACTTTCAAAAAAATTTATCGCATATCATCAAACGAAAAAGAGAAGCTTTTGATGTAGACTTTATCTTACAAAAGAAAAGGTCAAAAAAGTGGAAACTACCCAAAACTCCAGCCAAGGCAAACCACCACAAGATGGAACCAAGAACCAAGTAGATTAAAGAATCAAACTACACATATAGATCAAGAAACACAAGAACCAAACCCAATCAATTGGTGCACTTGTTGTGACATATTTTTTCTTGTCCTGAGGGGAAAAGAAATATCTAAATAAATAGGTTTAGGGGTATTGTCCAAAGGGTGGGTCCAGGACCCTCATTAGACATAGACTCTTCCAAACCCATACATCGCGTGACATTGGGTATTCATGAATATCTTCAAATAAGGAGTCGCCACTAGCTTATCTGGATCGGCTAGAAATCAAAAAAGGCATGGGAGTATGCCTCACTTTCTATGTAACCAGATAATCTAGGATCGATGACTTGATTATACTAATTAATCAATTAGTGTCATTTCGATACCTAATTTTGTTCATTTCAAAAAGACTATTGTCAGACAATTTGGATTGATTTTAGACTTAACCACTAACATGTGAGGTGATTATGTGGGTACGTAATCATCAAAATAACAATCAACAATTAAAGAAAGTATTAAATAAATTGCAAGCGAAAATAAATACTTAGCATTAAGAGATAAATAAATGACAATCCTAATTAAACTAAGGGGGAAACCATAATCATCGCATCTCAAGCGTGCATTCAAGGGCAATTATATCCGAAAATAATTAAAATTCTAAGGTGAAGCCGTAAGGGCTTGTTCAATTTCACAATCTTAGATCGATGATTTTTCCTCTCCTTTTTTGTTTATAAGAAAATTGTCCAAGAGTTATTTTAAAGCTTTTTAGGGAACTTTAAAATAAACTTGGAATTTTTGGGATTTTTGAATTTTTTTTGAATTTTTAATATTTTAATATTTTCGAATTTTTCAAAGAAAAGTATTTTTTTTTCGAAAATTTTTATAAATTTTCAGGTTTCTGAATTTCCCATGAAATTTCTGAAATTTCGAATTTTTTTATTATTTTTTAATATGTTTAATATTTTTGTATTAATTTTCTGAGTTTTTAATTTTTTTTTATGAAAAATTAATTCGGACCGGGTCCGGACCTACTAAACTGACCCAGACCCTATTGGTCTTAGTTGGTTAAAAGAAATTGGGCTGGCCCCAAAACCGCGAGAGAGGCCCACGAAAAATTATCTTTTTTTTTAAAGCCCACAAAAATTCGTTTTTATGGAAAATGCCCATTTCTGATTTCTATCTTCAGCCCAGCCAAAAGCCCATTTCGAATTTATACCTCCAGCCCAGTCATCTTCAGCCCACGACCAACTCAGCCCAAAGTAAAGCCCATATCCTTATTCTATTTTTGTTTTTGGCCTTTTTTGTTTTTTTTTTCTCTTATTCTTTTTTTCTTTCTTTTCCTTGGTCTTCTTCTCCTCCTAGACTCCTTCTTCGCCCAGCATGCTCGCCCGAAGCTCCTGCAGCTTCTCTGTCGGACCGCCTCCATGCACGACAAGCCCGCGCCGGCTTCTGAGGGCATCGCCGTGCCATTGCCTGGCGTCGACCGTTCCGTCCGACCGACGCCGAGCGCCGCCGGCCACTAGCTGGCCGGCATTCCGAAAGTTGCCGGGTAGACTACGGCGAGATGTGCGCGCTTCATCTCACCCAAACGGCACGGGATAACCTATCTAAAAGCTGGGAAAGCGCCGGGGACAATGCATGACGACGACATAACTCGTGGCGAGGCAAAAAAACCTAAAAGTCGGGCTACGGTTAGGGTTAGGGTCGGCAACTTCAATGAGGCATTTCGTCGAACGACTATCGGGCACTACCGAGGGGGAGCAATGGACCCAAATGAGACATCTCCGAACACGTAGCAGCATTGATGAAAGCTCGTCGGGGCCGAAGCTCGCTCGAATTGGTCGACCGCAAGCTCCGGCCCGACGTTTTTCCACAAATAAGACACCGGTTGTTTAGGAAGCCTACCTCATGCGAAGGAATAGCCGCGGCGGGCAAGGGCGGTCGGATGGGCCTCCGGCAACGACCGAATGCTCCCTCAAGCTTGCCTCCTCCTTCTCAGCCCACTCTTCTCCCACTCGAACTCTCTTGTTGGAAATTTTCCAATAATGGGCTTACATTAATTAATTAATTTTCTATTTTATATAATCGGGTTAATGAATATTCCAATATATTTTAAACCCTAAAGTGATCTTATTGAGTTGGGTTTTGGCATCTATTAATTACGGGCCTAGTTGATCAGCAAAGTGTAGGCAATTGTGTTTAATTGAAGCCCGTAATGGGAATGGCCCAGTTGACATGCTGTTGATTAGGGTTTGCTAGGTCCCCTCTCTAGCCTATAAAATGGTAGGTTATATTTATCAGTCGATGAATCCCATTAAAGCTGCTAAACCGAAATAGGTCATAGAGAGGAAGAACCTGCATACCGACAGATCCCTGATCATATCAGGTTGATCCGTTTTGATCATATCAGGTTGATCCGTTTTCAGTCAAGTGAGGCCATGGCTCAAACATGTATGTGTTTAATTCCATTGTACATATTTGGATTCTTAGTGTTTTACAATCATGTATGAATCGAATTTATTCTTAATTTATTGATTGTTCATATTAAGAAATTTTACATCTCTCTCTTGTTTTTTCTTTCTTTTGTTTTGCCGCTGCCCCTCCTCTCCGTTTCTCCCTCTTTTTTTTTTTTTGTCTGAGTTCCTCCTCGGTCCCCTCGAGCTCACCCCGGAGTCCTCTCAGATCTGGTTTTTTTTTCAGAATAGCCTCTTTTCACTCGGCTCTCTCTTGCTCTCTTCCTCGGTCTGTCTCTGTTTTCTGCTCTCCCCCTCCTCGAGCTCTCTCCCTTGGTCCGTTTCTCTTCCTCCTCTTTTTCTTTCTTTCTTTCTTTGCTTTCCCTGCTCTGCTTTGACTTGCTGCTTCTGCCTTGTTGCCCTCTCTGCTCTGCTCTTTCTGTTGCTTTGACTTGCTGCTGCTCTGATTTGCTGCCTTGCTCTTTTTGCTGTAGGTCCCGCGTGTGGAGAAGAAAGCGGACGGGCCGGGCCGGGAAAGGAAGAAAAAAGGAAAGAAAAAGAATGGGCCAAGCCCGTGCAAGAGGGAAAAAAAGAAAAGAAAGGAGCCGGGCAGGCCCAGCCCTAGCCCGGAACCACAATGTTTTTTCTAATCTTTTTTTTTTCTTTTTATAGAAAAATTCGAATTTTTTTTAATTAATTTTAAAACTAGTGATGCAAATGCTCCTAATGTCTATATGCAATGCAATTTTAATGAAATAATTTTTTTGTTAAAGGATTAGAAATTAATTTCCAATTTTCCAATGCAATTAATAAATACTAAAACAAATCGCCAAAATTTAAGTGTCAACAGCACTTGATCACGCATGAGAGACATCTAACACACATGGGAAGCAAAGGGATTTGTAATCAACCTTAGAGCCGAGCCTCAATTCACTCGAATAGATGGCTAAAAACCCATAGATTGGCGGTAAGCAAAAGCCAAGAAAATCAACAGGTAAAGTCCAAAACCAAATAAAAGCCCAAAACTTTTCCACACCAAAAGAAAAAAAAAATTGAATTGCATCGAATCGAAACTGATCTACTCAAGAAACAACATGGGATCGTGGGCAACAATTGAAAGAGAACATATCGAGACCCAAGAATTGCTACTTTCAAATCTAGAAACTACATTGAACCCAAGAATCACAATATAATGATACCCATATAATAGTTGCTAACGTATATCATTCAATCGAAAAGAAATTCGAAATTTTTAGAACCCTTTCAAAATTATGAATTCAAGAATTTCAAATTTGAAATTCTTGCTCAATACTCAATAAAACTATAAAATTATATATGGTGAAAAAGATCTCGAGATGTAGAATAAAAGCCCTAAAGTTTCATAATCGATTGATCTATGAAGAAGGTTTTCATCCACTAATCATGCTCCAAAAAATCCAAAAAAAATATATGTCAAAGTTAAGACCTCTATGAACATTTTTCATGAGGAGTCAACCTCCATATCTCAATACAGAAATTGAAAAAAAAAATTGACAAAAGCAACAGGCAGACAACATGCATATCAGAACTAAATAGAACATTATTAGAGATTACTGAACTAATTTTGGATGGAGATTTCATATAGCAATTGACACCGGATCGGGGCGTTCTATGGCTTGTTGGAAAGCTCTTCAAGTTGACTTCGAATGTTGTGAAGACATCAAATGCTAAAAAGCTTGTTTACTAGCTCGTTTCCAGACATATGCACAAAGAGGTCCTTCATAGATCTTGCAAAATAATGATCATCCAAGAAATCAAATATATCATCATCATCATCATAGCTTATCTCTTCCATCATAATACATTATTTTTACCTATTTCATAAGTACTTTGAATTAATTCGACCCAAAAAACAGATATTCTTGCTTATGCCAAAGCACCTCTTTACTTTCTTTGACTGTTGTCACGAATTTTCCCTTTTGGATTTCATTTGTCTTGGTTAGAAGAATCTTTGGTGATCGAAAGAAAGCAAAGTTCTTTCCTTTTCTTTCCTGGCTAATATATATAGATTTTTAATAGTTTGAGGTTCTCTTAATCAAAAATATATTTCGGCATTTTCCTCTATAAGTGCATGCTCTATGAGACCCTGAAATGTGTACATAGTGAGAAGTTTTGAAAAAGTACTTTAATTGATCGAAGTCACATGAAAACTTATAAATTACAAACTGACAGAAGCTCAAAACCAAAATGAACAAACACTGTAAACACCATAACCGGATTTGTTAAAAAAGAAAATTTGGGTTCTACAATCATATATGACATACTCTAATATCACATGTAGAAATTTTCTACATGAATACTAATTAACCAAGAACAATTAGATCTATATATGAATGTAAAATACCAAAATCTATACGCACAGGGGAATTAAAATGTATCTGTTTGAGCAATTACTTCACTCATTGAGGAATAGATCATTTTGATTGTAATCAGCAATATATTGGAATGCCATATCTTTATTTCTATAACCTATTTCAGTATAGCAATTTTTAATGGCATTTAGTGACTGATAGGTATAACCTACCATTTTATAGGCTAGAGAGGGAGCCTAGCAAATCCTAATCAATAGTATGTCAACTGGCCCCTCCCATTACTGGGGTTCAGTTAAACATAATTGCTTATACTTTTTGCTCAGCTAGACCCATTATTAATAGATGCCCAAACTCAATTTAATAAAATCACTTAAAGATTTAACATATATTAAAATATCCATTAACCTAATTATTTAAAATAAAAAATTAATTAATTAATGTAAGCCCATATTATAGGAAATTCCAACAAGCACACAACTAATGAAAGATGGGCGCCCTCCACTTTCTCTTCTTACGTTCGCATGCTTCCACACCCATCACTTTCTTCAATATTTAATGCAAAGTGGAAAGAGACAAATAAAGTCCAGCTTTCTTTCTTCTTCCCTGCTGCGCGTTTCCTTCCTCTACTTTTCAAAGGAGACAAAAGTTTACTTGGTTATCCTTGTGCGGCTATCTTCCTCGTCTTCATTCTTCCTTCTCCCTCTGGTCTTCACCGCCTTAAATGAAAAAAAATGATGCGCGGATGAACATAAATGAAGAGACAACATATCCCATGTGCAGAAAATAAAATCTTCACGAATCCGTGAGGCAGTTAGTCTAATTAATTTTAGACTAAGTATTTATTCAATGGGTTTTAATTCGAGACATATTTTCAATAGTGCTCTTAGTGATTGTAGGGTTTTATTTATGCATGGATGTGTTGACCACCCGGTTTGCTGCAACTTATCGATGAGAATTTTAAGTTGTTGTCTACATTGGCAGAATGATTGGAGTTTACTTGATCATCGATTAATGTATTGAAAGCATAATTTGCAATGGAATTTTGTCTTCCCATCTGCAGGAAATCATGGTTAGAAGGCTAACAGTTGACAATGTGGTTCTGGGGCCACTAATTGCAAATGTTGCTGTTTTGTTGCTATGGCAGATTGCCGATCGTAGTTCTATGTAGAACTTCACTGTAAGATCTCCATCCTAGAACTAAAGGTCTCCATCCTAGAACTAAAGGTCTCCAATGAGACTAGACCCGACGGCTCTTGCTTGTAGGGTCTGCGGTCTTGTGCCCCAAGCCCTTGCTAGATTTGCAGCATAAGCATACTAATTCTGCATTTAGAACAGCTTGCAACTTGTGAATCGTCTTTGAAATGATAGAACTCACAAGTTATGGCTCTAAGTTATCAACAAAGTGCTGGTCTTCTCGTCGAAGGGAAAAAGAGGGGCCGTGTAAGTGCATGGAAGTGATACCCTGTCCCCTACGATCGGAAGAAATATTCTGAATCTGTCATGTACAAAGTGCCCGTAAACTTGTATATTTGTTTGGACCAACTAGTCTGAAGTTGTAATCCCATGTTTTAAATCAACATCGTGCTCTCTTCCTCTCGCAAAAGGTCGAGAGTTCGAATCCCAGCTTAGTCATAGGGTAACTTACCTGGTTGCATGTGTGTAGTGGCTAACATGTGCGACCCCCAGGGTTTACTCCCCTGTCATGTACAAAGTGCCCGTAAACTTGTATATTTGTTTGGACCAACTAGTCTGAAGTTGTAATCCCATGTTTTAAATCAACATCAATAAAAAGTTCGGGTGCCTGATTCACGAAAAATTAGAATTGTCCCAATATTATTGACGTCTGCCTCAAGAATTACCACCAGCATTGACCTTATTGATGTAGATCAATTCTCTAGCTTGACAAATTTTCCTACAAATCGGATGATATTTTACCCTTGAAATGTGACATGTTTGTGATATATTAGGTAGTCTCAATATCTCCTTCAGTTTTGTCTTAATATCTAGCGAAATGAAAATAGCGGAAATTTATGACTATAGCGGCATAAACGAAAAGAAAAGGAAAGAAGCGTGCTGGAAATTACAAAACAAGAGAAGGAAAAAAAAAAACGAAATGCATTGTCACATTCTTCATTCGGCCAGCCTTTACCTTGGCAGGTTTCAAACTTTGCAGGGTCAAGAAATGTTCAGGATAGACCATTCGAGAATGCCTGGATTGGTATGTATAAATAGAGCAACTACTATCGAGACGCACAATAATTATGTAAATCAACCAGTCACGTCCAGTCGACGTTAAGCTTATGCCAAGCCTTTGAAAGTCAATTTGTCAACAATGTGAAGTGGTCTAGAAATGACATGCTTTACTCTGAGATAGGCCATTGCAGTTTCCAGACCCAAAACATGAAATAGCGCTTCCTATCTTTCATACATTATTTCAAGGTGCATTATTTATAACCCAAAACAACGCTCGTTGACATGATCAGAAGTAAAGCATGCTTCTTGGTGCTATAAGTGTGTCATACTATTTCCTGGAATATCGTGGGCTAGATTTAGGGAATAACCTCAAAACCTGCAACTTTTAGGATAACTTACATAAGGTATGATTGCATCAAATATTGTTAAAAAGTATCTCCTGCAATGATGATATCAAGTGTGCATTGACAATTGGGAATATGTGACTTAGTGAGACACCGCATCATCAATGATGTGGTATACTACCAATATGTTTTCTCCTAACTTAGAACCTAGAATAGTTTGTGAAAAGATGCCCTTGGCAATGGTCAGGAATGAACAGCCGTGCTAGTATGGAAACATACTAGTTCTGACTTCAAAATTGCTTGCAACTTGTGAATTGTGCTTTTGAATAATAGAAATCACAAATTATTGGCTATATAGCTTATCAAGTTGCCAAAAAAGTGCTGGCCTTTGAGAAGAAAAAGAGAGGCCATGTTAGTGCATGAGCGTCGGAAACTGTTTTCCGCAATCCATGGAAATTTTTTGAATCTGTCGTGTACAAACTATGTATAAGCTGGTATGATTGTTGTGGACCAAGAAGTCTGGAGCTGTAATCATATATTTTTGGTTGGTGCAGGGAGTAGGAGCTGCAGTTGCAGCTACCTCATGGGCCCAATCGGGAAGGGGCGGTTTTAAATCTTCCGCTGCTCAGGTCGATTTCGGCTCACAACTGATTTTCCCCCCATTTTGCTACTTCATTTTTGTGAAGTGGGTGGTCAAGGTGATTGCCTCTAAGGTGCTGCTGGAAACTCATACAGCAGCTGGCGTAATTGGCTTCTCAGATTCATCGAATGCTGAAAGAGCTGACATAACAATGGATGATGAGCTCTCTAATCTGTGCGAAAAGGTGCGTGCACTATGACTACTGTGGCAGGAGCATTATTGACGTACACTAATAGACAATCTTTGCATGATTCGAAGTTCACAGTAGCTTTTCATGGTCGTTCATACGTGTTTGCTGCATACGTGGACCGAAATATTTGCAGAGATCTACTGTTGATTTTGCACTGGGAAGTATCAGCCTACTAGTCATTGTTGCTCCCTCTGTTAGCACCGCACATTGATGCACTTCGAGATTTATCTGACTTGTGATGTCCTTTTAGGGGGCTAATGGAGCTGTCAATGCTGTCATGCTGCTTGATATATTTCTCTTTCCAAAAGCCACACTTTACTTCGACTTTATCATTCCAGTTCCTGCCATCTTACTGGTAATTCTTCCGTGGTTTTCATAACAATGTTGTTTATTCGGCCCCGGGGGGGGGGGGGGGGGGTTAGTTTCAATATCTCTCTGAATCAAATATTAATTACTTGTTATGGAAATTTTCTGGTTGGCAAAGATGAGTTGAGGATAATCCAGGTATGCATCGAATCCTTTTTTATTTTTTATTTTTACTTTCTATAGGATCAGTTAGTTTTTTTCGCTGAATTACCTCTCTCTTTCTATGGTGATCAACATTTTGGTCAGTTAATCTCTTGATTGGATCTAGATGAATGGTTGATATGTTGTAGTCAAGATTGATGTATAGTGATACGATAACTAAGTGTAAAGCATGATTCCATCACATATTATAAAAAAGTATCTCCTACAATGATGATATCAAGTGTGCTGATTTCTTTGTATTACTTAACAATTGTGAACATTAAGAACGTTAAGATATGTGAGTCAATGTGACACCACATTATCAATGATGCGGTATATCACCAATATACATTCTCCTGATTTAGAACTCAAAATAGTTTGTAAAGAGACGCCCTTGGTGATGGTCGGGAACGAGCAGTCTTGCTAGTAAAGCTGCATCAGCATACTAATTCTGAATTTAGAATAGTTTGCAACTTGTGAAAAATAGAGATCACAACTTATGGCTATGTGACTTGTCAAGTTACCAACAAAGTGTAGGCTTTTTTGTCAAAGTAAAGGAGACTGTGTTAGTGCCCGAGTGTCAGAAACTGTCTTCTGCCATCTGAGGAAATTTTCTGATCTGTCGTGTATGAAGTGCCTGTAAACTTGTATGCATGTTTTGGACAAACAAGTCTAGAGTAATCCTATATTTTTGGTTGGTCCAGGGAGACAGTGATATATCAGGATCGGCTCACTTGGGAGGAGCTGCAGTTGCAGCTCTCACATGGGCCCGACTCAGGAAAGGGCGGTTTTAAATCTTCGGCTTCTCATGTTGATTTCGGCATGGATAACGGATTTTTTTCCCTTTTCCGCTTCTTCATTTTTATGAAGGCGGTGTCAAGGTGATTGCCTCCAAGGAATTGCTGAAAACTCACATGGTTGTTGAAGCTATTAATAACACCTAGAGGGGGGTGATTAGGTGTAGAGAGATTTTTCACGCAAGAATATATATAATTTTTGCAATCTATAAACCGAAATTAAATAGAAAGTAGAGAAGATTGCAAACACAGTTTATAGTGATTCGGCTTTAGACAAGCCTACATCTACTCTCCAGGCGATCAACCAATAGGCTGGATTTCACTATGTAATCAAAGGTGATTACACACTCTTGAGTGTTAGCACTTGGTGATGATGAGTCTCACAGAGTCACTCTTCTTGGTAATTCACTAGGACCACTCAAATTCACACTTTAGACAACAGATGAAGAATAGAATCGCACTTTGGAATATGTCTATCCTATCTAACTCCTAGGTCTCATCCTATCCTTATATACTCTCCAAACCACACTCAACTGTTGGTTCTTCCCTTGAGAGTTTAGTCTTCATTTTCTTGGATAGACTTTATAAGGCAAGTCTTTTTGACCGTTGGAAGTAGATCAAATTCCCTTGGATTCTGCTTGCCCATATAATTAGAATCTAGGCTTCCATAAGTACTCAATTCTTCTTTGGAAGTTGTCCTCTAATTGATCCTGGCAATCAAATTAATATAACAGAATCAAGATAAACAAAGTAAGTAAAATACTTGATCGTTGGTGATCTGTTCCTGAAGTTTCATTATGAGTCTAACTAACTCAAGTTCTGAATCTGCTTAAGTTTTCCATCTGGTAAGGTTAGACTCAAAATATGTGTTTCTTCAAGTCTTCCGTCTGATACGGTCAGACTCAGAAACATCGTATGTTTTCCTTAGGCCACTAGCAGACTCAAAAACATATACCACCCTATGGTTTGTTCCTTTTGAAGTATGTATAAATACTTACATAAAATGATTTGTTAACATCAAAACTAGGAGTTTTCAACAATTTTCCCCTTTTTGATGGTGACAAAACTTTTTATAATTCTTGCTTGTTGTCCCCTGCAAAATATGGTTGACAGCACATACTTCCAAATATAACAGGAGTAATGATGCTCACATCAGATGATTCATGCATCTATGTTTAACACAACATCAACTAATATAGATTAAGCAGCAAGTAATAATTCAGTTTACAAGCACAAGCAGCAAACAGCAAAATTCAGCAAACAACAAAAATCCAATCTAGGTTTTACTCCCCCTTTTTTTCACTATCAGAAAGACAATATCTTGAAAGATAAGTAAAATCTGATAGAAAAAACTTGACAGAAATTCAAACAAGATAAACTAGAAGATGATTTCTTTAAGAAGATTTTTTCTTAGGAGTCCGAACACGGGTGAAATCCTCCATATCCGTGACAGACTCTTCGATTCTGTTAAGACATTGATGAATTGTTTTCTCGAGAGTCTCTAGTCTGGAATTGAGAGAGGTTTCCATAGCAACTTGACGATCTCTTATTTCCATAAGCAAAGCCAATATCTTCTGAGAATCGGCACGACCAGATGAAGTTGCAGGGATATCTTTTTTTCCAGTCTGAGACATAGGCTCCCCCTGAGTTGATGCTTCTGTCTGCCCTTGCTGTCCCAATTGATTTCTATCCTCTTCAGCATTAGGAATAGTACCCTCATTTGTTCTAATTTCTTCTTCCTCTATTTCTTCCCCTTCTTCTAGTCCACCTTTGTCAGACTCAATTTCCTCTGGCTCTGACATTTCCACATTCTCATCAGGTTGAGTTGCTACACTAGGAAGATTTTCTTCTGTCACTACTGGTGGAGGCAGTTCTATTTCTAGTTCTGTCACTCTCTGTACAGAGTCTGACCCATTTTCACCAGAATTTCAAAGATAGTCTCCTATTCATCATCTTCATCATGTAGCAACAGTTGTCTTCTCTTCTTAGAACTAGGTTCTACAGCAGCCATCTCTTTTCCTTTTCTCTTTGTTGTGGTTGATGCCTTGGCCAGTTCCTTCTCTTTTCGTCTCCATGTTTCTACAACGTCCTTTAGCCTCATCTTGTTTATCATCTTAAGATCGATGACCATGGTTGGAAGTTCTTTAGTGCAAAGTCTGCTCGATATATCAATCTTGTGATGTTCAAATATCCTGGTTACCAAAGTTCCATAGGGCAATTGTCATTTATCTTTCGAAATTGTTCGATACATGTGCAGAAGAACAGTGTGAGGAAGTGAGAATATAACTCCCTTCTCAGTTGCCCACATTAGTTTGGCCTTGAATCTTGACACATCAATCTTTGATGAAGCCTTGGGACGAATGCAGCTTATGATGATCTTATGTAGAATAGTTTTTGCTGAAGTTAAAAAAGGATAAGTAATAATAGGCCTAATAAACTTTGTAAGATACTTACAAACAGTCTCATAGGTGACTTCTATTGGCTTGAAGGGACCCCTTTCAACTTTCATTATATCAGCCAGAACATCTGTACTGACATCATAAAACCTATCATTCACAATGAATTGCATTCTATCTGGAGATAGAAATGTCAAATTTGAGTAAAAATATGCTGTTAGTTCTATATAAACAACAGCAGAGTCAGTGCAAAATTGATCCATCTGTAACATTTCAAAATGTTCTCGCAGGTTTACATCAACAGCATCCAAGAAATCAAAGTCCACAATCTGGTGATGCATAACTCCACGTTCCGGTAATCTGTTATAGAAGGTTTTATGCTCTTTCAACCGGAATAATTTCCATGTGGTATTCCTAACCACTGCTGCTATTCCCATTATGATTTCAAAATTCCTATAGATTCGTTCATCATCTTCCTTCTCTCCTAGGGCATTCTCCCTACTTCTACTTACTTCACTCCCCTGTGTACTTTGTCTAGAAGGTGGTTTTGTAGTTTGCACAGCCTGAACCAAACGAAGTTCATTCGCATACCCTCTTTCTCTCAAAAGGAATAGTTTCATCTCCTCCGTAGTATTTCTTTGCACTAAGCGTTGATACATTACGGAATGAGGGTTTTCTGGTTTAGGCAAGGTTAATCTAGACGTACCTCTTCTGGAGACATTTCTCCGCTTAGAATCTGTTGGGGAGTTACTCTGAGGCTCTAGATTTTCAGTTGCATCCCTTTGAATTGATGCATTTTGAGATTGTCCTTGGGAATCGTCCGATGTTTGCGTCAAATCGAAATGCGTCTGTCCTCCCTCTGCATTCTTTAGTCATCTGCCAACAATCCTGTTGGATCTTCTTCTAGGAGATGGGGACACAGACCTTGATCTGGACATGGAGGATCTCGAAGCCATTGTTTGAAGAAGATTTGGGGAGAAAAATTAATTCTTTAGGGTTTCTGAAAGAAGATTTCTGAAGAATGTCGAAAAGAGACTTGTTCACTTGGGGGGCTATATACTCTTCGAAGATGAAAAGACACAACTTTTCACTAAAAATAGCAGTTATTTAAACATTATTCAAAATGGCGAAAATAGATGCAGATAACTTAGGCATATACTGAAATTATGCAAATCACTTATTTGCTAATAATAACTTACCAATATTAATTATATAAGACAATAACTTACGCGCCAAAATTTAAAAAATACCGTCAACTTCTTCTGGATGCCACTTAGAAAATTGATCCAATTTCTTCTCCCAGACTATATCCTGTCTTCAAGGATTTTATACAAAAGGATTAATAATATTTTTAATTTGCTACATATTGAATCAAATGTACCTTTGTCCAGCGACTTTGTGAACATATCTGCCAATTGATTCTTCGAATCTATAAATTCCACAAGTATATCTCCATTTTGTATATGGTCTCTAATAAAATGATGCTTGATCTCAATGTGTTTTGCCTTGGAATGTAGGATCGGGTTCTTGGTGAGATTTATGACACTTGTATTGTCACACCTTATTTCAGTACAGATTTCTTTCTTTCCATAATCTCGTAATTGCTGTTTCATCCATAAAATCTGTGAACAGCAGCTTCCAAGGGCAACGTATTCTGCTTCTGTAGTTGATAAAGCCACAGTGTTATGTTTTTTAGAGGACCATCACACCAGCATTTGTCCTAGTAATTGACATGTTCCAGATGTGCTCTTTCTGTCCACTTTACATCCTGCTAAGTCAGCATCTGAGTAGCCAAGGAGAGTAAAGTTTGTTCCCTTAGGATACTACTAACCCAGAAGTGGATAAGTAGCTATGTAATTAATTATATGCTTCACTGCTGTAAGATGAGATTCTCTAGGGTCTGCTTGGAATCGAGCACATAAACACACGCTGTATATAATAGCTAGTCTAGATGCAGTAAAATAGAGAAGAGACCCAATCATGCTTCTATAAGTCTTTTGGTCAACTTTCTTCCCTGATTCATCCTGATCAAGTTTGATGGATGTTGATATTGGAGTTTCAGTCTTCTTGCAGTTCTCCATTTCAAACTTCCTGATTAAGTCTTCGGTATATTTTTCTTGATAGATGAAAGTTCCATGTTTTGATTGGTTGATCTGAAGTTCTCGGAAGAATGTAAGTTCTCCTATCATGCTCATCTCAAATTCCTTATGCATAGACTTTGAGAAGTTCTTGCATAACCGTTCATTAGAAGAACCAAAGATAATATCATCTACATAGATTTGTACTAGAAGAATATCCTTACCTTCCTTCTTGATAAATAGAGTTGTATCAACCATACCTTTCTTGAATTTGTTGTCTAGTAGGAACTTACTTAGTCGTTCATACCAGGCTTGAGGTGCTTGTTTCAGACCATACGAAGCCTTTTTCAGTCTGTATACATGATTTGGCTTTCTTGGTTCCTCGAACCTAGGAGGTTGTTCCACATAGACTTCTTCTTTGATAAATCGATTCAGAAAGGCGCTCTTTACATCCATCTGAAATAGCTTGAAGTTTTGATAGTAAGCATAGGCAAGTAATAGTCTGATAGATTCTAATCTTGCTACTGGTGCATAGGTTTCATCATAGTCTATTCCTTCTGACTATGAATAGCCTTTGACTACAAGTCTTGCTTTGTTTCTGGTCACTTTACCATGTTCATTCACTTTATTCCTGAAGACCCACTTAGTACCTATAATGGTTCTTCCTTTGGGTTTGGGAACCAATTCCCACACATCATTCTTTTTAAACTACTGGAGTTCTTCTTGCATTGCTTCTATCCAGCTTTCATTTGTAAGGGCCTTGTCTATTCCTTTGGGTTCAATCTCAGAGATGAGTGCTACAATACTTGTTTCTTTTTTGTTCTTTGATCTGGTTCGAATTCCTTCACTGATATTTCCGATGACTAGCTCTTGAGGGTGGCTGGACTTATGCTTCTAGTTTTTGCTTTGCACTACGCTGTCATCAGCATCTTCTGGTAACTGAGTAGTGTCCAGCTGAGTGATTCTTTGTTCTTGAGTTCCCTCAGAGTCGATTTTCTGTGACAAGTCAGCTTCTTTGTTGAGAGTTGAATTTTCAAGAGCAGCAGTTGGTTATGGATCTTCAATTTCTGTTCTGCTCTTGTTGGAGGAGTCATGCTCTAGGAACTTCATATTCATAGATTCTTCCACTGTCTGAGTGTTCTTGTTGAACACTTGGTATGCTTTACTTGTGGTTGAATATCCCAGAAATATACCTTCATCTGATCTCTCCTCAAACTTGCTTGGAAGATTCTTAGCATTTTTAAGAATGAAACATTTACAACCGAAAATTTTGAAGTAGGAAACAATTGGTTTTCTTCCTTTGAAAATCTCATAAGGAGTTTTCTCAAGAATTGGTCTCAGAAAAACTCTATTAATGATATGACAAGACGTGGAAACTGCTTTTGCCTAGAAACGAGTTGCCACCTTACTTTCAATAAGCAGAGTTCTAACCATTTCTTGCAAAGATCTATTCTGGATCTTCAATTTCTATTCTACTCTTGTTGGAGGAGTCATGCTCTAGGAACTTCATATTCATAGATTCTTCCACTGTCTGAGTGTTCTTGTTGAACACTTGGTATGCTTTACTTGTGGTTGAATATCCCAGAAATATACCTTCATCTGATCTCTCCTCAAACTTGCTTGGAAGATTCTTAGCATTTTTAAGAATGAAACATTTACAACCAAAAATTTTGAAGTAGGAAACAATTGGTTTTCTTCCTTTGAAAATCTTATAAGGAGTTTTCTCAAGAATTGGTCTCAGAAAAACTCTATTAATGATATGACAAGACGTGGAAACTGCTTTTGCCCAGAAACGAGTTGCCACCTTACTTTCAATAAGCAGAGTTCTAACCATTTCTTGCAAAGATCTATTATTTCTTTCTACAACTCCATTTTGTTCTGGAGTGTAGGGAGAGGATAACGTATGCTGAATACCATTTTCGTTACAAAAATCTGTAAAGTTCTGATTTTCAAACTCTCCTCCATGATCTGTTTTAATGTAGGAAATAGAATAACCTTTCTAATTAGCAATGCCAGTTCTTCATCGTCCAGCTCATCCTCAGAATCTGTATTATCAGAATCAATGTTAGACATAAGAGCAATGGTTTTCTTACCTCTGGATTCCACTTCTTCGTTCATTTGTTCTGCTTCATAGAATTGCAGAGTACCAACAAGCTCATCGACTGCCAGTGGTGAAATATGCAAAGTTTCTCTGATAGAGGTCTTCACATTATTCCATTCTTTTGATAGTCCTCTTAATAGCTTGTTGACTTTCATGGGACTAGGAACAGGCTGTCCTTGATATGCCAGTCCATTTACAATTTCTGTAAATCGACTGAACATGTCTCCTATTAACTCTCCCTGCTTCATCTTGAAGGATTCATATTGACCAAGTAAAATATTTACTTTGGTCTCTTTAACATGATCATTTCTTTCATAAGTTACGTGTAGTCTATCCCATACTTCCTTTGCTGTATCACAAGAAGATATATGATTATATTCATTAGGTGATAAATCACAGTAAAGGGAGTAGATGGCCTTAGCATCAAGAGTTTGTCTCTTGGTCAATTCTTCTGGAGAAGTGGTAGCTTATGTTTTTGTTGCTTTGCCATCGTCTTTCTTTGAAGTTTCTTTGATTTTGACATTTGGATCAATTCCTCTTGCAATTACATCCCATTCTAGTGGATCATTTGATCTGAGAAAGGCCTTCATCTTGTTCTTCCATATATTGTACTATTTGCCGTCAAAGTAGGGCGGTCGCGTATTGCTCTGTCCCTCTATCAGTCCTGGTGCAAGAATACTAGCCATAGAGGATCTTTAACTCTAAAGTAACAAACACTTCAAAAACACTAAGCACAGGGCTCTGATACCAATTGTTGAAGCTAGTAATAACACCTAGAGGGGGGTGAATAGGTGTAGAGAGATTTTTCACGCAAGAATATTTATAACTTTTGCAATCTATGAACTGAAATTAAATAGAGAGAGTAGAGAAGATTGCAAACACAGTTTATAGTGGTTCAGCTTTGACAAGCCTACGTCCACTCTCCAAGTGATCAGCCAATAGGTTGGATTTCACTATGTGATCAAAGGTGATTACACACTCTTGAGTGTTAGCACTCGGTGATGATGAGTCTCACAGAGTCACTCTTCTTGATAATTCACTAGGACCACTCAAATTCACACTTTAGATAACAGATGAAGAACAAAATCGCACTTTGGAATATGTCTATCCTATCTAACTCCTAGTTCTCATCCTATTCTTATATACTCTCCAAGCCACACTCGACCGTTGGCTCTTCTCTTGAGAGTTTAGTCTTTCCTTTCCTTGACAGACTTTATGAGGCAAGTCTTTTTGACCGTTGGAAGTAGATTAGATCCCCTTGGATTCTGCTCGCCCATACAATCAGAATCCAGGCTTCCATAAGTACTCCATTCTTCTTTGGAAGTTGTCCTCTAATTGATCCTATCAATAAAATTAATATGACATAATCAAGATAAACAAAGTGAGTGAAATACTTGACCGTTGGTGATCTGTTCCTGAAGTTTAATTCTGAGTTTGACTAACTCAAGTTCTGAGTCTGTTTAAGTTTTCTGTCTGGTACAGTCAGACTCAGAATATGTGTTTCTTCAAGTCTTCCGTCTAGTACGGTCAGACTTAGAAACACTGTATGTTTTCCTTTTGCCACTAGCAAACTCAAAAACATACACCACCCAGTGGCTTGTTCCTTCTGAAGATATGTATAAATACTTACATAAAATAATTTGTTAACATTAAAACTAGGAGTTTTCAACAATGGCAAAAACAGCTCTAGAGAATTTGTCAAATGTTGAAAGAGGTGACACAATAATGGATGGCAAGCTCTTTAATTTGTGTGAGAGGGCATTTGCACCATGACTACTATGGCTAGAGCATTACTGACGTACGCAATCAAACAATCTTTGCATAATTCAAAGTTCACAATAGCTCTTAGACAGCGCTAGTATATGTTTGTTGATTGCAAGGCCTGAAATACTTGCGGAGATCTTTTGTTGATTCTGCACTTGGAAGTCTGAGCCTAATAGTCATTGCTTCTCACTCTGTTAGCAAAGCACTTTGATGTGAAAGTATTTGTCAAAATAGACAATGGTGCAGGTAGTATAAGGATATGCAAAGAACATTTATTTGAGTTATCTAGGAGTGAGCTTCTCTTGCAATTGTCATATTTCTTGGAAGTCCTTCCCAAAGCATAGCAAGTTATTCACATGAGTTTGTTTACTAGAACCATATAACCATTCTCAGAAAAGCTATAATCACACTTTTTTTTTATAGAAAAAATTGTTGTTTTCCTTTGTTTACAGATGATTATTATTCATCTACGCGTCAAATTCCTACTGGGTTTGAAACACAAGATTCAGGTTCTGTAATTGGTCTTCCCATATTCCTTGTGCTTTACCCTAGTTCTTTCTGTTTACGAAAAACCATCTTAATGCCTACACTGAATCGTATTATGAGAAAAATGTTAAATGCTAGTGAATAAAGTATGTGCGATAATCTTTGATTATTTTTAGCTAAAAGGGGATGGCTGATGACAATAATTGTGGGACCATATTTTTCATAGTTTTCTTCAACTTTTTTTTTGATTGGTGGGGGGTATAGCCATGGACATCATCTATATTTAAATTTATTTAATTTGCACGTGGACGATGTTCGGAATTTATAATGCACTGACCACAAGAGTAATTGGACAAAGTGTCATCCAATTGCCATAAGTTGTGGTTCGACCAAAATATAGCTCATAAAGTAGATATATCACTATATAGTGTCAACCGCGCTTTACATGATTTTTAGATTTTAGGTGGGTTTTGTCTACATATAAATTTACAAGATCATGCCTAGAGAAGTGCATTCAACCAAGAGAATGGTGAAATGATAAGAAAAAATAATAACCAGGTATTAAGATTTTATTTTGAGTGCCTTTTATTTTGAAAAATTTTATTTCCATAATCAAATGTTGCGATTATCATAACTATTTTACACGGAATACTGACCTCTTATGAAATTACAATGTAATTGATCATGTATTTTAGTCAAAGTTCCATATTTAATTCTTGAAGAGGGTACAAAGGAAAAAAAAATTCATGCAATCAATGTAGACAAACATACCAACATTCTTTTAAAGAATTTCGATTGAAAATCTTATGATGAGCTTCCTCATTTAACCTCTGATGGGTAACTACCACACCCTGAAATAGTTTATAAAGGCACATTGGTCGTGATATACTTGCATGAACTCTTAGCATCCTGCAAGTTTCTTGTGTAGTATAAGATGCATCCTAAGAGTTTAAATGTTTCTCTTTGTACGCCAGAGTGGCAGCTTTTCTTTAGATGATTTCTTATCCAAGCACGACGAACACGCCAAAGGCATCAAAGCACTTGCATCAAAATGCCTCTTTGAAAATAGGATGAGCTCAACATTCATACTAGTACTCACTCTGTCTCTTACCTAATAGCTCAAGGAGATGATAACATGGTTTCTCTTGTACGAGAGACCTTGAAGGAGAAATTGTCCACTGGATAGATAAAATTTTGAAACTATTTTTTTGGTGTTTTCTTAATTTTGTTAGTTAAATATTAAGTATGAACATCAATCTGATACAACAGATTATACTTTTACTACTATAGGGATCACAACCTAAAATATACTTAATGAAAATATCATAATACACATAAAAAAAGTTAGGAATCACAACCTAAGACAGCATTTCTTTTTCTTTTTTACTTAGGAAATAGATTGGAATGAAAAGATTATCTAAAATTGGTTAATAGCGTAATTATGAAATCTCATTAATAGTATTGTGAATTTCGGGGTTGTTGATTGTGAATATGTCTTGGTATGAATATAACTAAGTAAAAAACCTTGACCAAACTTTGCTCACTTGAAAAAAACTGCTTATCCTTATTTGTGTTTTTAGAGCACATAATTCTGTCCATTGATAATCTTGGTATTGAATTAATAGGCAAATTTTTATTGCCTGATTTCGCATATTTTTATTGCATGGAACGACTTTATATATGGGGCAACATTTCCTAGTATGATCCTTCTTGAGCTTATTCTAAAGGGCCAAATAAGGTATCATGAAAATTCCTTATACTTGACGAAAAATAAAAGAAAAGAGAAGCTCTTGTACTCCCTTGCAAGAATCCATCTTTCAAAACGGCTCTCCATGAAAGACACAGTTGTTACTCCTTCGTCCCCACAGGTGTCATATGACAACAAAGGGAAACCCCCAGGGTCCTTTAAGCCCTTGTTTGGATTCTCCCTCTCTTCTATGGAACGCTTTTAACTTTCTCGCCGTCACACCTCGAACCCCGAGCACACGATAACCCTTTACCATGGTCAATTGAAAGCGATGTCTCAGGACTCGTTGACGACAATTCATTTTAATCTTTCGTTATGCACAAATGGAAGACGAACCATCCCTAATCCAACAAACAATTAATCAATCAATCAGGGATAGAGGGATGGACAACAAGAATAACCATCACTACTCATTTATACAATTTACTAGATTAACCAACGGAGGATCATTTTCCGATTTACAAGCCCGACAATAGGGGCCGATCCATCCTCAAAGCCAAACCAAAAAGAAACTAGGCTAGGCTAATCCAGTTGTACAAAATGAACCCTCAGATTCAGCACCACGGTCATTCGGACCCATCAGACTCGACTCCGTCGGTCGATCACTGGTGGAGTGGGGGCAGGATTCTCCACTGTGGGTGCGCCATTCTAGGGGCCTAAAAATGGTTAACCATGACGGGTTGAGATAAATCTCAGCGAGTTCTTCCCCTGAGCCCCGATTAGTACACCAACTCAACCCGAGGTATCTCTCCAGAACCATCCCTAACTCAACCCAACCACAAATAACCAGCAATCAGCAATCAAACCACAGACAAGGTCAACCAATAATCAAAAGTCGGTTCACATGCAACCTTACTCGGTATGCCATACCCTGCACGTTATAAATCATCACAATACACGCAATGCACATGGCCGTTAGATGATGTAGTTCATCAATCACATGTGAATCGCGCCACAAGCGATCTCACCTAGCCATTGCCACACCCTGGACGTTATCAATTCATACGTGCGTGCCATAAATGATGTGATTATCTCATGCATAATCGGAACCAATGATGCCATGTTTCTCATGCACTCTTGCATCCACACGTGTTCCGATTATTACCGCCCTACAGGGCTACAACCGAGGCACAACGGCGCTATGGTGCCCTTCCTCTGCGGAGGCGCAACCGTGTCCTTCCATGCTCAAAAGACATCAAGGAATACTCTTCCAAGATCGCATGCCCAACGAACGTCAAGGGATACTCTCCTGAGATTGCATGCCCAATGAACGTCAAGAGATACTCTCCCGATACCACATGCCCAACAAATGTCAAGGGATACTCTCCCAAGACGGCATGCCCAATGAACGTCAAGGGATACTTTCCCGAGACCGCATGCCCAACAAACGTCAAGGGATACTCTCCCGAGACAGCGGTTTCAACTTAGTGATTACGCAAGCATACCATCACAACCCACTTATTATCTTTGAGCATTAGCCAATACACACATGCTTGCATATGAAACCTCAAATCATTTCTCACAAAAGCAGTCCATTCTCATGTCCCTCGGACAAACTATTTTCTCCCTTTTTGTGAAAATCACACGATTCATGTGGATGTTTATGCCACGACGCACCAATTTCACTTCATATGATCAAGACACACGAAATTATACACAATTTCACTTCCGGATGAATAGTGCCGTGAACAGTACCATGAACAGTCATCCATGAATAGTAATCAATGAACAGTCATCAGTGAACGGTATCAGTGAACAGTAATCAAGGAATAGTAATTTTCAGAATTCAATTATTAATAAATTAAATTCAAAAATTAAACAAAACATTGATTAAACACAATTAATCAATCAATTAAGCTAAACATGCTTAATTATCACATAAACCACACATAAGCATCATTTAAGCATAATTAAGTAAGATTAAGCAAGATTAAGCTAAGCTAATCTTAACCACATATTTTAGGGCTAATACAACTTAATTAAACACCATAATCAGCTCTTAGCACTAATTAACCCAACCCTAAGTAAGTTTAGGCACTAAATAGGGTTTAGGAGCTAAACTCACTCGTTAAGCGGGCTGGCGACTAGGCGTGGCGGCAGCGATGAACCCGACACCCGGGAACCTCTCCCATGACACTCCAAGGCGGTCCCAGGTTCAATATAGCAGCAAAAAACTCGGATTTCCCACTGAACTTCAGAAAACAGCACTGCAGGAGGAGGACAGGGGCTGATCGGAGCAAAACGGCTTGGCCGGAGCTCCGGCAAGCGGCGGGCCAACAATCGGCGACACCTGGGGGTCGAGGAAGACCACTGGTGGCTGGTATGGGTAGTGATTTGGTTGGAAAGGAAGAAAAACATGTAAAAAGGCGGAACAAAGTTGCTGCAGGCGGAACAGTGGCGGTCCGACGAGCAATAACTTTTGGCGGCCGTATGGGACGGCCAATGGCTCCGTTCGGCAAACAGCCAACGCTATTTGAACGGTTTTTGTCTTCTGAACACAACGACGGGTGACACGGGCCGAGATTCACACAGAAGGCCATGAAAAACTCGATTTTCGGTGAAAGGTCAGAAGCTAAAATTTCAGGAAAAAGGGAAACAAGGGAAGAGAGGGGCTGCAATTTTTAGAGAAAATGAAGGGGAGAGGGAGAGAGTGAAGTGAGGGCTAGAGATAGGCCTCATTAAGGCCATTAATGCAAGCTTCAACTCCCAAGAAAGATGATCTCATCTTATCTCTCTTCTTTTGACTTTTCTTCAAAATATCCAAGGGCATTTTGGTCATTTCCACCTTGCACATTTCCCAATCTGCCCTTGGGCTGAAAATGAAAGGCGGGCCTAGGAAACAAGCCGGAAAATGAATAGGAATGGGTTTGGGAATTTGTTGGGCTCGAATTGGCTCAAGGTTAGACAACGGGCTCGGAAGGGTAAATGGTCGATTTAGCCCAACGGGCTCACTTGCTTGCCTCGGGCCTTCCATGGTGGCTATCCCACCTTGGGCGTGAAGCCCACACTGATCTTGCCTGGCCCACGTCCTCGTAGGCTCGTTTCCTCGGTCCGAAATCCCTTTCTCAAAAAATCGGCTCAATCGACATTGTCGACTGTTGAGGAAGCATCATCCAAAAGTCCGTCTCGGACGTTCCCAAAAATTTGAAGCCCACTATTGGATTCTCATGCCATATCAATTTCGCTCGAATACCATTTTGGTATTACTCAGACTGATAGGTGGCTTCAAGGACTCATGCGTAACCGACTCGTGCCAATTCACGTTCAAAACTTCTCGACACATGGACATCCTTGACAACATGAAATTGTGAAGGATCGATTCTCATTTCAGAGTACACGATTACCAAGGATCGACATAGGGCCTTTCACGGGTTCAATAATAATAGATGGAATCACCGGTCGTCTTATTATTTCTGCTCGCGAATCGACTCATATTCATCCTTGGAATTGGCCTGCATGACTATAGAATCGTCCTTACACAAGTCTCACGGTCGAGATGTTTTCCTAGGTCAAGCCTTTCCCCTCAAGGTCAGTATCTCAGGAGTGATAAGTTCCAAGTGAGATCAACCAACAATGCATTGATGAAATTAACGTTCATTTCTCCCTCAAAGGGCTCGAATTTCAGGATGTTACAATTCTTCCCTTCTTATAAAAATTTCATCCTCGAAATTTGCAACTACTGACAAATCCTCAAAAAGATGGTGGTGCTGATGCTTCATCACTTCCTCACTTTCTCATGTAGCTCCCTCTGATCCATGATACTGCTAGATCACCTTAACTAAGGCGATAGTCTTGCTTCAAAGCATTTGCTCTTTACAGTCCTCTATCCTATTGGCCTTTCCACATAAGACATCCTGTCGTCTATGTCCAGTTCCTCAAAATTCAAAACATGAGTCAAGTCCGGTTCATACTTTCTTAACATGGCATCATGTACTTGAGCAAGCTTCGGTGGCAACGCAAGACGATACGCTAAAATTTCGATCCTTTCCAAAATTTCAAAGGGTCCAACGTACCTCGGACTTAACTTTCCTTTCTTGCCAAATCTGGAAGTACCTCTCACTGGCGATACTTTTAGAAACACATGATTGCCTACCTGAAACTCCAACGGTCTACGATGCTTATCTGCATAAATCTTCTGATGACTCTGAGCGGTCTTT
The DNA here is from genome assembly GCA_014858505.1 of Corymbia citriodora subsp. variegata. Lineage (NCBI taxonomy): Eukaryota > Viridiplantae > Streptophyta > Magnoliopsida > Myrtales > Myrtaceae > Corymbia > Corymbia citriodora. The sequence continues at coordinate 22,056,286 of CM026420.1, read as the reverse complement.
AGTCTGTCTCTGATAATCTGAACTGCATTCAATAACTGTTAAACCAATTTTGAACTAGCAATTCCCAGTTCTCTGACCTCGTATTTCTAACTATATTTCTCTATACCACTCTAATAAAATCTTATCCCACAAGCACTCTCTTTTTGCACAATGCGTAATTCAGTTCATTTTTGCCCCTTTCGACATCCTAGAAACCTGCTAAGAGTCGCTCCTTGCTCAAGCACTCTGACCTTGGCGACCACTCCCCGCCTTTGTCGGATCAGTCATTACGAGCATCTTTGAACTGCACTACTACTAGTCCATTTTAGATATGCACCATCTCATAAATGTATTATCCGCTTTGGCCTGTCCCATACCAAGCCTCACGGTTTTAACCTTGTCTGAGCACCTCAAGTGCAAAACTTTCTCCAGCTCGTTAACCCATGAGTTCATTTCCATGGGGTCACTATCTGAATTCCATAAACCACCGATTTTTTTTCAACATTCCTTTCACATCCACTTAATAACCAAACCAAGAATTCACCTCAACCACATGAAAATTAGTGCAAACCAAAAGTCATTTATCGCACTGAAGGCTTTCGAATACTTCTTCAAATCCTTTCTAATTGACCATTCGTCTGCGGATGACACATCGTACTATACTGCAGTTTCGTTCCCAAGGTCAACTGCAAACTTTTCTAGAAAGTTGCCGTAAATTTAGAATCACGATCAGATGTGATCATCACTGGAACTCCATGTATGCGCATAATCTGATGTACGTACAACTCTGCATACCTATCCAACGTAAAATCTTTCCTTACCGCAACGAAGTAAGCTGACTTCGTCAATTTGTCAACTACTACCCAAATTGAGTCATTGCCTCGCTGACTCCTTGGTAATCCCATCACAAAATCCATGGTAATGTATTCCCACTTCCACTCGGGAATTTCAAGAGGTTGCAGCAGTCCACCAGGCTTACAATACTGAGTCTTTACTTGTTGGCACATACCGTTTCACCAAAAGTGTTGCTTCAGATTCTGATACATTTTCATACTGCCAAGGTGAATGCTATAGTTACTACGATGAGCTTCTGACAAGATTGTTTTCTTATACTCTGCATCTTTTGGAATGCACAATCGCCCTCGACACCTTCATGTCCCATTCTCAGACACTTAAAAGTCTACTTTTCTCTTTGCCTGATCCATCTGTAGGATCTTAAGAATTTCAGGATCCGTCGCTTGGGCACTCTTAATCCTACTTTACATCTCGGGTTCCACCCTGAGAGTGGCCATAAGACTAGCAAGATGGCCAACCTCAATTTTAAAATCTGAGTCCTCGACTCCCTCCAAGAGAATCCATTCTCGTACCCTCATCTATGCAATTGTCAACTTTTGACTAAGCGCATCTACCACTTTGTTCGCTTCCCTCGGATGATATAAAATCTCACAATCACAATCCTTAAGAAGTTCCATCCATCATCGTTGAACATGAGGCAAAGATGATCACCGCTAATTCCAAATCATGCGTTGGATAGTTAAGCTCGTGAAGCCTTAACTGTCGGGATGCGTATGCAACCACCTTGCCATGTTGCATTAACACGCAGCCTAGTCCTTTATACAACACATCACTGTAGATCTCGTATCCACTAGGACCAAATGGTATTGTCAGAACAGGTGTGGTAGTCAATTTACTCTTGAGCTCTTGGAAACTATGCTCGCACTTGTCCGTCCAATCAAACATCTCCTCTTCTTTAACAACATCGTCAATGGCATAGCTATAGTCAAAAAATTCTCCACGAAATATCAGTAATATCCAACCCATCGAAGTTTCTTGGGATTATAACATCGTGTTAACTAAGATTCCTTCACCTGAAATCACATGACCTAAAAATACCACGCGAGATAACCAAAACTCGCACTTGCTAAACTTAACATAAAGTTCATGCTCCTTCAAGGTCTGTAGTACTTATCTCAAGTATTTCTCATGATCCTCAACTGATGATAGCCTGTCCTTAGGTCTACCTTAGAAAATACCGAGGCTCCTTGAAGTTGATCGAACAAATCATCAATCCTTGGCAACAAATACTTGCTCTTAATCGTCACTTAACTAAGCTGCCGGCAATCAATGCACAATCTCAACTAACTGTCCTTTTTCCTTACAAACAAAACCGGTGCTCTCCAAGGAGACGCACTAGGATGAATGAATCATTTATCTAGTAGCTCTTTCATCTGCACCTTTAGTTCTTTCAATTCTGCAAGGCCATCCTATAAGACGCCTTGGAAATCGGTTCAATCCCAAGGGCCAGTTCAATCATAAACTCAATTTCCCACTCTAGGGTAATCCTGTCAATTCCTTGAGAAACACATCCATGTACTCTTGTACCACAACAATATTCTCCACCTTTGATCCTTTCACCATCGTGACTGCCACCAATGCCAAATACCCTTGGCACCCAGATTCCAACAACCGAGTCATCTCAAGTGATGAAATCAGAAGAACGGAGGGTCCTCCTCGATTTCCCACGAACTCAAAACTATCACCCACTATTGGGTTAAACTGAATTGTCTTTCCATGACCATCCATCATAGCTCATTGCTTGGTAAGCCAATCCATGCCAATTATGACATTAAAGTCATACATTGCAATGGCAATCAAGTCAATGACTTCCTCGCGACATCGAATGACAAGGGAGATTTCCATGTCTCCTCCCACACACTTCGCAAACTCTCATGGCATTGGGTGTCGACTTTCCCACATAGTTCTTTCTGTTAGGTGGGATGGGATTCCTTCTCCTTATCATCGGTCCCTTTCTAAACTGACAACTGTCTCCATTGGGCACGAACCGCGAACCAAATGCGGTCACCCTCTCAATCATATTATTTTCTATCATCAGGGCTCTCTTGTACATCTCATCAAAACTTTTCAAGTTCAAGGGCACCACCTGGGCTTTCAATTCTAGCTTCAAGCCATCTCTGAAATGTCTCGCCCTATCCACAAGGTCCTTTACCAATCTCGGCGCATACTTGGCTAACTCAGTGAACTTCGCCTCATACTAATCCACTAACATCCGATTCCGACGAAACTGTTGGAATTTTGTCATCTTTGACTCTCTCACACTATTTAAGAAGCACTTCCCATTGAAAGCTTCACGAAAGGCACCCCAAATTTGAGCCGTGCATTCAGGGGACACTCTTCCTTGAGTGGCTTCCCACCAATTAATGCTATTACCTTGAAGCTGATAAATTGCCAGAAGCACTCTGTCTTACTCCGAACATCTCAACACTGTGAACGTCATCTCGAAATCCCTTATCCAAAAGATCGCAACTTCAAGGTCGCCCACGCCACTAAACTTTGGTGGCTTCAATCTCAGGAACTACTCTACTAGCCTAGGCATCGGTCTCTCACAGACCTCTCCTCTTACTAGGGGAACCACAAGGACCATAGTAGAAGCATTTAGCTTGCTATCCTAGCAAGGTCTCTAGTGCCAGTAGGATCCCGTCTAACCTAGGATCTGCCTGTACGCTACTTGTAGCACTGGTCTGACTAGACACCGCCCGACCCCTAAGGGCTCTCTCTGCTCAGGATTGCTCATCATTCTGAATTATGAGCAACCCGCCACCACACAAAGCCACACAAGGCCACAAAAGCAATTACAGGCACACAATTAAAAGTCATCCCTATCTCATTATCCCAAAAATCCCACGCACCTTATCACTTTAAGTCTCGACCTCGCTCTGATACCAAAACCGACGGGGATGTCACACCCCGAACCCCGAGCACGCGACAACCCCTTACCATGGTCAATTGAAAGTGACATCCTAGGACTCGTCGACGATCATTCATTTTAATATTTCGTTATGCGCAAGCGGAAGACGAACCATCCCTAGTCCAACAAACAAACAATCAATCAATCAGGGATAAAGGGATGAACAACAAGAACAGCCATCACTACTCATTTATACAATTTACTAGATTAACCAACGGATGATCGTTTTCCGATTTACAAGCCCGATAACAAAGGCCGATCCATCTTTTAAGCCAAACCAAAAAGAAACTAGGCTAAGCTAATCCAGCTGTACAAAATGAACCCTTGGGTTCAGCACCACGATCACTCGGACCCATCGGACTCGACTCCGTCAGGTCAATCACTGGTGGAGTGGGGGCAGGATTCTCCACTATGGGCACGCCATTCTAGGGGCCTGAAAATGGTTAACCACGACGGGTTGAAATAAAATTTCAGCGAGTTCTTCCCCTAAGCCCCGGTTAGTACACCAACTCAACCCGAGGTATCTCTCTAGAACCACCCCTAACTCAACCCAACCACAAACAACCAGCAATCAGCAATCAAACCACAGACAGGGTCGACCAACAATCAAAAGTCGGTTCGCATGCAACATTACCCGGTATGCCATACCCTGCATGTTATAAGTTAGCACAATACACGCAATGCACATGGCCGTTAGATGATGCAATTCATCAATCACATGCGAATCACGTCACAAGTGATCTCACTTGGCCATTGCCACACCCTGCATATTATTAATTTATACATGCGTGCCATAAACGATGTGATCATCTCATACATAATCGGAACTAATGATGCCATGTTTTCTCATGCACTCTTGCATCCACACGTGTTCCGATCATTACGGCCCCACGGGGTTACAACCGAGGCGCAATGGCGCTACGACGCCCTTCCTTCGTGGAGGTGCAACCGTGCCCTTATGTGTCTAAAAGACGTCAAGGGATACTCTCCCAAGACCGCATGCCCAACGAAAGTCAAGGGATACTCTCCCGAGACCGCATGCACAATGAACGTCAATGGATATTCTCTCGTGACCACATGCCCAACAAACGTCAAGGGATACTCTCTCGAGATGGGGGTTTCAACTTAGTGATCACGTAAGCATACCATCACAACCCACTTATTATCTTTGAGCATTAGCCAATGCACACATGCTTGCATATGAAACCTCAAATCATTTCTTACAAAAGCGGTCCATTTCCGATGTCCCTCGGACAAACCATTTTCTCCATTTTTGTGAAAATCACACGATTTATGCAGATGTTTGTGCCACGACACACCAATTTCACTTCATATGATCAAGACACATGAAATTATGCACAATTTCACTTCCAGATGAATAGTGCTGTGAACAGTGCCGTGAACAGTAATTATGAACAGTAATTTTCTCGAAATTCAATTAATTAAAACATTTAATCCATAAATTAAACAAAACATTGATTAAACACAATTAATCAATCAATTAAGCTAAACATGCTTAATTATTTAAACAAATCATGCTTAATTAATCACATAAACACATTTAATCCTAAATTAAGCACAATTAAGCTTAATAAGCAAAATTAAGCTAATCTAATCTTAATCATCTATCTAACCACCTATCTTAGAGCTAATACAACTTAATTAAACTTCCTAATCCAACAATAACACTAATTAACCCAACTCTAAGCAAGTTTAGGCACTAAATAGGGTTTAGGAGCTAAACTCACCCGTTAAGTGGGCCGGCGACACGGGCGTGGCAGCAGCGACGAACCCGACACTCGAGGACCTCTCCCACGACACTCCAAGGTGGTCCCGGGCTCAATACAACAGCAACAAACTCAGATTCCTCACTGAACTTAAAAAAATAGCATTGTAGGAGGAGGACAGGGGCTGATTGGAGCAAAACGACTTGGCGGGAGCTCCGGCGAGCGGCGGGCCGACAACCAGCGGCACCTAGGGGTCGAGGGGGAACCACTGGTGGATGATATGGGCAGTGATTTGGTCGGAAAGGAAGAAAAACAGGTGAAAAGGCGAAACAAAGTTGCCGCAGGCGGAACAGTGGCAGTTCGGCAAGTAGCAACTTCCGGCGGCCATACGGGACGGTCGGCGGCTCTGTTCAGCAAATGGCTGACGATATCTGAACGGTTTTCATCTTCTAAACACAACGGCGAGTGGCACGGGCCGAGATTCACACGGGAAGGTCATGAAAAACTCGAATTTTGATGAAAGGTCAGAAGCTGAAATTTCAAGAAGAAGAGAAACAATGGGAGAGAGGGGCTGCGATTTTTGGAGAAGATGAAAGGGAGAGAGAGAGAGTGAAGTGAGGGCTGGAGATAGGCCTCATTAAGGCTATTAATGCAAGCTTCAACTCCCAAGAAAGATGACCTCATCTTCTCTCTCTTCTTTTGACTTTTCTTCAAAATATCCAAGGGCATTTTGGTCATTTCCACCTTGCATATTTCCCAATTTGCCCTTGGGCTGAAAATGAAATGCGGGCCTAGGAAACAGGTCGAAAAATGAATAGGAATAGGCTCGGGAATTTGTTGGGCTCGAATTGGCTCAAGGTTAGACAACGGGCTCGAAAGGGTAAAGGGTCGATTTGGCCCAACGAACTCACTTGCTTGCCTCGGGCCTTCCATGGCGGTTGTCCCACCTTGGGCGTGAGACCCACATTGATCTTGCCCGGCCCATGTCCTCGTAGGCTCATTTTCTCGGTCCGAAATCCCTTTCTCAAAAACTCGGCTCAACCGGTACTGTCGACTATCGAGGAAGCATTGTCCAAAAGTCCGTCTCAGACATTCCCGAAAATTTGAAATCCAATATTGGATTCTCATGCCATGTCAATTTCAGCTGAATGCTATTTTGGTACTACTCAGACTGACAGGCGGCTTCGAGGACTCACGCGTAACCGACTTGTGCCAATTCACATTCAAAACTTCTTGACACATGGACGTCCTTGATTGCATGAAATTGTGAAGGATCGATTCTTATTTCAAAGTACACGATTACCAAGGATCGACATAGGGCCTTTCGCGGGTTCGATAATAGTAGACGGAATCACCCACCGTCTTATTATTTCTGTCCGCGAATCGACTCCTATTCGTCATTGGAATCGGCCTGCATGACTATAGGATCGTCCTTTCGCAAGTCTTACGATCGAGTCATTTTCCCAGGTCAAGTTCTTTAGTCGCTCGAGTTCTGTCCTCATTAGCCTTTCCCCTCAAATTACATTGAATTTTGTAATTTAAAGCAATTTCTTTACTTCTAGTAACCAGGTTGGGTGTTAATGGCAAAAAGAAATTGATTGGGTGAATTACTGATTCCGTACGTTGTGAAAGGCAAGAGTGTTCAATTAACATAGATGAAAAGTTCGAACACCTAATTCGATGATCTATATATATCAAGTTGAAAGTACGGAAAATTATAATTGTATTGAAATTTTCAACATCCAATTCCAGAATTACTATCAACACTAAACTTGACCGATATGGATTGATTCTCTAGCTCGACAGATTATCCTCCGAAGCGGATGATATTTTACACATGGAATGCATCATATTTTTGATTTCATGGTTTGTCTTAATATCTCCTTCAGCTTCATATTTAACAGCTTGTGAATTTATGACTCCAGCGACATACACGAAAAGAAAAGGATGCGACCTCTGAATACCGGACAACTAAAGACGAGGAGAGGAGGCATCTCGCATGTGAGACAACTGAATCTAAGACCGAAAAGTCTAAAGCCCCCCACAAATTTCCGATCACTTTTAATTATTATTCCAGTTGTCTGAGCATCCATCATAGTGCTATAGTCTGTTCGTACTCCATGCCCCTCCAGTACGCAATATTTTCTCGTCCAGTCTCTCTCAAGCACCTAATTTGGCGATCCACGTGGATCGCATGTTGAGTTATTAAATTAATCTAAAAAAGCATGAACTTCTTAAAATATCACATATTGTTAGCGAAGGCCACGTTGGCAGATTCCCAAGCGAGGTTTGATTACTTATTATTCTTGCCGTTTATCATATAAAGTTCAACTAATCAAACCCTAGAAAAGGTGAAATGAACGCTGAAAAATCCAGTGGGATAACCGAGCCAGTACGTATCGAAAGCGACCATTTTTATTTATATTTTTTTGGTCTTCCATTCGAGGAGTGCTACGAAAGCTAGAAACTTGCCGAGCGTTGTCTGTCCAGCACGGGAGCAAGCTGGACAGACCAAGGTTGATTGTCTAATGAAACCAAGGTTGATTTTCCCCTAATGCTCGAAAAAATAGTATTATGAGAATCAGATGGGTTTTAAAACAAGAAGAAGACGAACCAGATTCCATCCATGTTTGGTTTTCCCATGACTTGCCCTTTTAATACACGAATTGTTGTCATCAAAGGGTAAAAAGTACTGAAAGTAGGCGTTAGACACACTTAGTATAATTAAGTCCCTGTAATAATGAATATCTGGTTCATTTCCTACCCCTAATAGGTCCATGATTGATTCGTGGTGACTCGTAGAGCAAAAACAAAAATCGAATAATTGATTGAGAAACGAAGTTGCAATTTACAGAGTTTAGGAGAGCCCGTGTCAAGTGCAGGAGCCACCTCACAGTACAGACCATTTGCGTACACTTGGTATTCAGCCAAACTTCCTTGGGATTTCACCTTGGGATAATTGCAATATTTTCCAATTATATATATGTGCGCGCACGCACGTATGTATGTATACGAATAGATCCACGTTCTTTCAAATGAGAATTTTTGTGAATCCCCTAAGCTCGATGGAAGACAAGGTGATCTCAGGAAATCAATGGAACACGGTAGTCATTGGCCATGCTCTCTCTCCTCCTACCATGTCCCTATATTTCTTCATTATCACTTTTTTTTTTCTCTAATCTTGTGTTAAATTAAATTTAATAATCTAAAGCAATTTCTTTACTTTTAGTTGCTACATTGGGTATTAATAGCAAAACAAATCATGAAAGATAGAGCATTTAATAAACACAAGTAAAAAGTTTGAGCACCTAATTTGATGATTTACATAGGTCAAATTGCAAGGAGGAAATATCAAAATTGCCCCAAAATTTTTGACGTGTGATGGATGGAATATTCTCTAATTTTTTGTGCACACAATTACAAATGGGCTTGTACTTCACGATCGAGGACTCAATGTCCTCATCCCTCCGTAGGGACTAAAGATGGACCTTGGAAATTTTTTTCAAGATTTATTGATGAAGAACTTAGTAAGCCTTGTTTTTCTTTGTCCAATGACATAATGAAACCTCGCTCAGAATGTGAGAATTTGCCCTCTATCTTTCCACTAGCTGACATGTGATATTTTTAGAAGTTTACTTTCCGTTACAGGGTGTGTTTATTCCACGAAAACGCTGGTCCATGGAGATTGAAACTTTTGGTTGCGTGTGCTGCTCTCCAAGGGCCGGCGGCTTTTTATTTCACTAAATTCAAACGTTTTCGTGTATATACGTTGAATATGCGGGAATCTTTTTGCTCATCGGGAGATTAATATAGTTTCATCAAAACTATCAACCGAAATAAAATAAAATAAAAACCCTAAGCTCGAGATTAGTGTTTCTACGTTAAGGCAACTGGTTAACAAGTTTAATTGGTTCACAGACATTAAGGCAGTAGATATGAGAAAAAGGGACAACCATCATCTGTCTTAAACACAATAAGTTATTCTACAGTTCTTAAATTTTTTAAATCTCATTATATAAGTTAATTGGACTCTATAACACGTGTAAAGTGGATGCATATTTGATGCGTCCTAATGTCCCAATCCCTTTTCATGGATTACTAGTTTCTACAAATGAATAATTTATCTCAACGCCTGCGATAACACAACTTCATCCATTAAATTATTGTTGGACGAATTCCTTCATTTGAAAAATATTGGAAAAGATTGGTTTAATCATCTTCATTTCAAGATGAAATATATATGTTGACAAATTACGACTAAAGTTCTGTGCTAGATACCTCTTATTTTTGTTTGACAAAACTAAGAGAGATTGGTACCTTTCTTTTCTTTAGAAAGAAAGATTGATTTGAATTTAATGTGTAAATCAAACAACTTTTGTTGTTGTGTATGTAAATACAACAAAAAAAATAAAAAAATAAAGAGGAAGAAGAAGTGAAAGTCCACAATCTATTGTCTTTGCGGAGCATAATTAGTTTCTATTTTCGGTGAAAAATGCAGATTGCCTTTTCCATCTGAATGTCTAAATGGACTGTCAAAATTTATGTATTAACATATGACAATCAATAGTCATGCTCACTCTCTCTCCTTTTGACATGGCACTATATATACACCTAATTTGTTGATCTATATAAATCAAATTGTTACAAAAAAAAAAAATATGAACATCAATCCGATACAATAGATTATACTTGCATCAAAGTACTTGCATCAAAATGCCTCTTTGAAAATAGGATGAGCTCAACATTCATACTAGTACTTCTCTGTTTCTTTACTGATAGTTCAAGGAGATGATAACATGGTTTACCTTATACGAGGAACCTTAAAGGGACAAATCGTCCACTAGATAGATACAACTTTGAAACTTTTTATTTTTCGTGTTTTCTTAATTTTGTTAGTTAAATATTAACTATGAACATCAATCCAATACAATAGATTATACTTTTACTACTATAGGGGTCACAACCTAAAATATTCTTAATGAAAATATCATAATACTCATAAAAAAAGTTAGGAATCCCAACCTAAGACAGCATTCTTTTTTACTTAGGAAATAGATTGGAATGAAAAGATTATCCAAAATTTGGTTAATAGCGTAATTATGAAATCTCGTTAATAGCATTGTGAATTTTGGAGTTGTTGATTGTGAATATGTCTTGGTATGAAAATAAATAAGTAAAAAACTTTGGCCAAACTTTGCTCACTTGAAAAAAACAGCTTAAAATATAAAGCCTAAAAAATATTTAGTTACCAAAATATTTTTCTTCTCTATTCTAAATCCAATAATGTACTTCAAGCATTTAGGCTTACTAAGGGTCTGTTTGGAATCAATTCTATTTCTCTATTTTTATGTTCTTTTGTTCCCCGGAATAGAAAAAGAACAGAAATGCATTTCATAATGCCAATTGATTTTTCTATTCCCGATAATAGAAAGTTGTTCCTGGGAATAGATTTGGAGTAGAAATGAAAAGTAGAAAAAAGTAGTTTCTTATTCCTAGGAACAATTTCTAAAAACTATTTCTTTGGGACTTCGCTTATAGCAAGCCGCCACCAGCCCACCGCCGCTCGCAACCTACCGCCAGTCGTCGAACGCCGGACGCCCCCACCTGCTCGCCACTAGTCGACTGCTAGTCGCTGGCCTCTTGCTGCCGTCCTTCGCCCTGCGGCCGGCGACCGGCAAGGGCGGCGACAACTGGCGGGGTGTGGATGGTGACCGAGGGTAGCGGCCAACAACTGGCGTTCGGCGGCCGATGGGCGGGGGCCGCCAGCGATTGGTGACCGACGGTTGCCAATCGACATTCGACGGCCGTTGGCCGCTGCCCACCGCCGAGCAACCACGGGCAGCGAGTCACCGGTTGTTGGCGGCCCCCGCCCACCAGCCGCCGAACGCCAACCGCCACCCCCGGTCGTCGTCCGCACCCCGCCGTCCGCCAGCTGTCACCCTCTCTCGCCAATCTCTACCGCTATCGGGGAAGAAAGAAATAAAAAAAGTTTGTTGGTGCCAAATGTATTTCTATTCTTTTTCTATTCCGAGAATAAGAAATTTTTATAGTTACCAAACGCCCTATTTTACTCAAAAATTGTTCCAGAGAGTAGAAATAGAAAAGAACTATTTCTTAAGAAAAACTGTTCCCAGAAGTAGAAATGTTACCAAACGCATCCTAAAAGGGAAATATCTAAATTCCAATGACAAAATGCATATTCTTTGTTGCCTCATCCTTAATTCAATTTATGTCCTTATTTGTGTTTTTAGTGTAGAAATTTTCTCTACATAAACAACTAATTAATTAAAAGAACAACCAGATCCATATATGAATGTAAAGCACCAAAACCTATATAAACAACGGAATTAAAACGTACATGTTTGAGCCATGGCTTCACTTGATTGAAAACAGATCAAGCTGATGTAATCAGTGATCTATCGGTATGCCGGATCTTCCTCTCTATAACCTATTTCGGTTTAACAGCTTTAATGGAATTCAACGACTGATAGTTATAATCTACCCTTTTATAGGCTAGAGAGGGGACCTAGCAAACCCTAATCAATAGTGTATCAACTGGGCCACTCCCATTATGGGCTTCAGTTAAACACAATTGCCTACACTTTATTGCTAAACTAGGTCCGTTATTAATAGATGCCAAAACCCAATTTAATAAAATCACTGAGGGTTTAAATTATATTGGAATATCTATTAACTCGATTATTTAAAATAGAAAATTCATTAATTAATGTAAGTCCATTATAGGAAATTTCCAACATTCTCCCACTTGGGCTACATTAATTAATTTGTTTTATTTTTGAAAATGACACTCTCGGGTTAATAACTGAAAATTTGTTTTATGTGGCCATAATTTTAAAAAATAATATTCCAATAATGGCATCTCAAAACCAATTCAATTCTATATAACCTCATTATAGGATTATGGCGATCAACGTGTTAAGAAAATACCATAACACACGGCCTTCCATAATCACATCTAATAAGCATTATATTTTCATGGATCATGGGCCTAATAGTGTAATAAGAAATAGTGCCAACATGTGATCAAAATATATACTATTTCTTATTGATTCTCAATGCAATTTCTCAATGACATGAAACTACATTAGCGCAATTTCTAAACAACATGAAATTGCACAATTAGGTCACAATCCAATATGAGATCTCATAATTAGTGACATCCAATCATCTTTAAACTAAAATTTGTTTAAAGATACTATTTTATATTTTCATTTCTCAATCGATAGGAGAATGGATAACAATAAAATCAACAGTGATGATCATCAAAAAGTAAATGCTTTAATAGACATTATAAAAGCATTATCAGTTTGTATATAACTATAATATCTAGAAATACAAACTATATAGCTCCCACTAACAAAAGAAATCAAAAAGACTCTAAAACATCCATATTCCTCACATGATCTTTAAACATAATGAATCGTAAACCTTTTGTTAGAGGATTAGTTAACATGGACTTAGTTCTAATATTTTAAATCACAATGTCTCCCTTTTGGAATAAATCCTCAATAATATAATATTATATCCGGTTAATATCTTAATCGTGGCATTGTTGTTGTTCACAGCAAAAGTAAAAGTTTGACACACATAATGCAATATGATCAATTATGGGCAATAAGTAATTCCACAAAATAATTAGTACATTATAAACTCCCCTTTTGGCAGAGCGTGTAATGCACCATTATTTTCCACAGCATGAAATTTGTAAAACAACAACAAGGAGAATTACATATAATTGTCAAGGATCCATCCCTTTTGGACAGACAAATTCTTTAAATTATACATCTCCATAATATCAATATATAGAGACGATAAGGAGAATTACATATAATCTTCAAGGATTAATCCTCTTTGGGCAGACAAATCCTTTAAATTATACATTTTCATTATCTCAACATAAAGGGAAATTACATATAACTCTCAAAATTTATCCTCTTTAGGCAGATAAACCTTTTGAGTCACACATCCCCATCATTCATTTCTAACATATCAATATAGAGGGGAATTACACATAACTTTCAAAAATTTATCCCCTTTGGGCAGATAAATCTTTTTGAGTCATACATCCCCATCTTTTAATTTTGAAATTTATCTTCATGCAATTTTCAAATTAATATACACAATAACCCCCTTTGGGCAGGTGATTGTATATATTAATTTTTATCAATAAGGAACTTCAATAATTTACAAACTTTAACAATTTGTAAATAATATTGCATTTAATCAATGCCCAAAAATTTATCAAACAATATGAAGCACTTTACGACATGTGCTTCCCAAGATCATATTGCATTTATCAATCAACAATTTTTGCCACAATTTTATGTGCCTATTTCTATAATTAAGCATATAAGATTATCTAGTTAAACTCAAGCAAGAAAGTATAGATAATTTATGCTAAAATAGGGAAAGTGAATATTATCATCTTATCCCTCATACCCTATAATAAATTTTCATTAAAAATTGGAAAAATAGGCACAATTTTTTTATGGAATTAAATATGGATATCAATAAATAACTCCAAATAAATATTTAAATATGCCAAAATTAAAATTTACCATACCAAAAAAAATCATAAATTAAAAATTAGGCATATTAAAATATTGGAACAAGATAGGCCATGGAGGACCCTACACTTCCCCATGCACCATTCTGTGCATGTAGATCTAACGGCTTGGCTGTACTACATCAATAAGTGTTGCCGATATCAAGGCAAACTATTGGAGAACATTATAATTCATTTAAGATCTTGCATCGCAAATGATGGAGGCAAACACATGAAGAAATGGAATCCTACACTAGCTATAGGCATATAAGCATGACAACTAAAATTTACAGTGTCCGAAAGGAAAAGTGAGGACAACTCAAAATCCATTATCTCAAGTACTTGTTCAAATTAGCCGAATATCATCAACACCAATCAATAGAGAGACTCAAAACCAAACTAATTTGATAACCTGACGGAGAGATAATGATAACAATGGAAGATAAAGAGAGCTCATCAATGCACATGAATAAATTTACTGATATAATATAACACTTATTAGCACTATATAATATTGTTTTCTCTACGGTATTAACAAGAAGTAGTGGGCAATTGACCACTTCTCATACATGGCTTTATCTTAGGTATAGACAAAAGCCAAGTGAAAAGTAAGCCCTCCTCACTAATGCAGCCCAAGAAATTAATAAAGTCGATATTTGTTCAAATAGAGACAATGTTACCAATCCTTCATGAAGATTATCATTTTTATTAAATAGTTTATATCTTAATCACAGCAAAACCACAAAGTAGGTCAACAATCCTGCTACATACTCATCACAGAACATCAACCGTGAGACTAAATGAACAAGTCCCAATTACAACACAAAATCCTTCATAAAAATCAAGCACTGCATTACTCCATAGTCCCTATGAATGCCCTATTTCGGATTAGTATTGTTTTCATAGTCGAATTAATAATCTCATCTTTACTTGAATTTGCTACTTCAACTTGGAGTAGGAAACCATAAAATTTGGTCAATAAGTCTAACTTGGACTTTCCTTTTTCTTGATAGTGAGTTCAACAAAATCAAGAAAATAAATTCACGTATAATTAAGACAATCTTACATCCAATCAAAATCCAAGATGAATTAATTGAAGAAAAAACCAAACTAAATCGTCCATATTCAAGCTTCAAGAAATTATTGTTCTTGTGTTGTAGCTTCAATCTACTGCTACTCATCTTCAAAAACTCAAACAATAATACATAATACTAGAACCTCTAAACCTCAAAAATCAGCAAGATACAATTGAAAAGAAGTATCCCTAGTTTCACCCCATCTAGGGGCTCTGCATTTGCATCGTTGGGTTTGACAACTAATATTCAAAACAATGATGGACTCAATGTCCCAGCCATGACATTGCAATTAACCACAAGTGAGGAGATCATGGGAAAGAAAGGAAGAACAAGCTAGATTGCCGCATTTTCTTTTGCACGTATATAATCAAATAGAGCCTATTATTCAATCCAATATAATCCATACTACTTTCCGGTAATCATTCATATAATCAAATGAAAAAAGAGAAGCTTTTGATGTAGACCCTATCTTACTAAAGAAAAGGTCAAAAAAAAAATGGAAACTATCCCAAAACTCTAGCCAAAGCAAACCACCACAAGATAGAACCGAGAATCAAACTACCCATATAAATCGAGAAATACAAGAACCAGACCCAATTAATCGGTGCACTCGATCACGCATGGGAAGCAAAGGGATCCGTCATCAACCATAGAGCCGAGCCTCAATTCACTCGAATAGATGGCTAAAAACCCATAGATAGGCGACAACACAGGCACCTGCAAAAGCCAAGAAAACCAATGGGTAAAGTCCAAAACCAAACAAAATCGGACTGAAAACAATCTACTCAAGAAACAACATGGGCTCACGGGCAACAATTGAAAGTGAACATATCAAGACCCAAGAATCGCAACTTCCGAATCTAAACCACATTGAACCCAAGAATCACAATATAACGATACCCATATAATAATTGCTAACATACATCATTCAATTGAAAAAAAATTCAAAATTTTTAGAACCTTTTCAAAATTATTAATTCAAAAATTTCAAATTCAAAATTCTCACTCAATACTCAATGAAATTATACAAATTATATATGGTGAGAAAGATCTCGACATGTAGAACAAAAGCCCTAAAATTTCAAAATCGATTGATCTATGTAGAAGGTTTTCATCCACTAATTATGCTCCAAAAAATCTAAAAAAATTATATGTCAAAGTTAAGACCTATATGAACATTTTTCATGAAGGAGTCAACCTCTAGATCTCAACACAGAAATTGGAAAAAAATTGACAAAAGCAACAGGCGGACAACATGCATATCAGAACTGAACAAAAGATTTTTACAGATTACTAAACTGACTTTGAACGATGATTTTGGATAGCAACTTACACCCGATCAGGGTGTTCTATGGCTTGTTGGAAAGCTCTTCAAGTTGACTTCGAGTGTTATGAAGACATCAAACACTAAAAAGCTTGTTTACTAGCTCGTTTCCAGACATATGCATAGAGAGGTCTATCATAAATCCGAAATTGCAAAACAACGACCATCCAAGAAAACAAACATATCATCGTTGTCATAGCTTATTTCTTTCATCCTAATGCATTATTTTTACCTATTTAATGAGTATTTTGATTTGATTCGACCAAAAAAAAAATACTTTGATTGATCGAAATTGCATAAGAACTTATAAATTGCAAACTGATAGAAGCTCAAAATCAAAAGGAACAAACACGGTAAACAACATACCGGATTTGTTAAAAAAAAAAATTAGGTTTTACAATTATACTTTGATTAATTGAAATCGCATAAGAACTTATAAATCGCAAACTGATAGAAGCTCAAAACCAAAAGGAACAAACACGGTAAACAACATACCGGATTTGTTAAAAAAAAAAAATTGGGTTTTACAATTATATATGACATGCTCTGATACCACATGTAGAATTTCTTAATATTAACAATCAATAAATTAAGAAGGAATTCGATTTATACATGATTGTAAAACACTGAGAATCCATATATGTACAGTGACAATAATACTTTGATTGATCGAAATCGCATAAGAACTTATAAATCGCAAACTGATAGAAGCTCAAAACCAAAAGAAACAAACACGGTAAACAACACGGTTTTACAATTATATATGACATGCTCTGATACCACATGTATAATTTCTTAATATTAACAATCAATAAATTAAGAAGGAATTCGATTCATACATGATTGTAAAACACCAAGAATCCATATATGTACAGCGAAAAAAAATTTGGGTTTTACAATTATACTTTGATTGATCAAAATCGCATAAGAACTTATAAATCGCAAACTGATAGAAGCTCAAAACCAAAAGGAACAAACATGGTAAACAACATACCGGATTTGTTAAAAAAAAAAATTTGGGTTTTACAATTATATATGACATGCTCTGATACCACATGTATAATTTCTTAATATTAACAATCAATAAATTAAGAAGGAATTCGATTCATACATGATTGTAAAACACCAAGAATCCATATATGTACAGTAACAATAATACTTTGATTGATCGAAATCACATAAGAACTTATAAACCGCAAACTGATAAAAGCTCAAAACCAAAAGAAACAAACACGGTAAACAACACGGTTTTACAATTATATATGACATGCTCTGATACCACATGTATAATTTCTTAATATTAACAATCAATAAATTAAGAAGGAATTCGATTCATACATGATTGTAAAACACCAAGAATCCATATATGTACAGCGAAAAAAAATTTTGGTTTTACAATTATACTTTGATTGATCAAAATCGCATAAGAACTTATAAATCGCAAACTGATAGAAGCTCAAAACCAAAAGGAACAAACACGGTAAACAACATACCGGATTTGTTAAAAAAAAAAATTGGGTTTTACAATTATATATGACATGCTCTGATATCACATGTAAAATTTCTTAATATTAACAATCAATAAATTAAGGAGGAATTCGATTTATACATGATTGTAAAACACCAAGAATCCATATATGTACAATGACAATTATACTTTGATTGATCGAAATCGCATAAGAACTTATAAATCGCAAACTGATAGAAGCTCAAAACCAAAAGAAACAAACACAATAAACAACGTTTTACAATTATATATGACATGCTCTGATACCACATGTATAATTTCTTAATATTAACAATCAATAAATTAAGAAAGAATTCGATTCATACATGATTGTAAAACACCAAGAATCCATATATGTACAGTGAAAAAAATTTTGGGTTTTACAATTATACTTTGATTGATCAAAATCGCATAAGAACTTATAAATCGCAAACTGATAGAAGTTCAAAACCAAAAGGAACAAACACGATAAACAACATACCGGATTTGTTAAAAATAAATAAATTGGGTTTTACAATTATATATGACATGCTCTGATACCACATGTAGAAATTTTCTCTACATAAATAACTAATTAATCAAAAAAACAACAAAATCCATATATGAATGTAAAACACCAAAACCTATATATACAGCGGAATTAAAACGTCATTGTTTGAGCCATAGCCTCACTTGATTGAAAACAGATCAAGCTGATGTAATCAGTGATATATCGGTATGCCGAATCTTCCTCTCTATGACCTATTTCGGTTTAGTAGCTTTAATGGGATTCAACGACTGATAGGTATAACCTACCATTTTATAAACTAGAGAGGGGACCTTACAAACCCTAATCAATAGCATGTCAACTGGGCTCCTCCCATTATGGGCTTTAGTTAAACACAATTGCCTACACTTTACTGCTCAACTAGGCCCGTTATTAATAGATGCCAAAACCCAGTTCAATAAGATCACTTGAGGGTTTAAATTATATTGGAATATTCATTAACCCGATTATTTAAAATAGAAAATTCATTAATTAATGTAAGCCCATTATAGGAAATTTCCAACATTTAGAACACGTAATCCTGTCCATTGATAATCTTGGTATTGAATTAATAGGCATACTTTTATTGCCTCAAACGACTTTATATATGGGGCAACATTTCCTAGTATGATCCTTCTTGAGCTTATCCTAAAGGGCCAAAAAAGGTATTATGAAAATTCCTTATACTTGACGAAAAATAAAAGAAAAGAGAAGCTCTTGTATTCCCATGCAAGAATCCATCTTTCAAAACGGCTTTCCACAAAAAGACACAGTTATATGACAACAAAGGGAGTCCCCAGGGGTCCTTTAAGCACTTGTCTGGAGTCTCCCTCTTTATTTTGGAAGGCTTTTACTTTCTCGCGCTCTTTCTGGACCCCTTGTGTCGTCAATTGATCAGTGCCGACTTTGCAAAATGCTCAGCCACCTCGTGCTGACTTTGATTGTGTTTAGAAAGCTAGGTGAGGCGACTTGTCTGATGGGGGGAAAGGATAAGGTAGACTTCTTCCATATAGGAAGCGTTACAAGAGCCTGTCTTTCCCATTGGCCTTTGTTTGTATTCTCTTTTCCCATCGGACAAATTAGCAATCAATGTTGTAGCATGTTTCGATTAACCCTTATTGATTCTTCTGTTGGAAATTTTCTGATAATGGGCTTACATTAATTAATTAATTTTTTATTTTATATAATCGTGTTAATGGATATTCCAATATATTTTAAACCCTAAAGTGATCTTATTGAGTTGGGTTTTGGCATCTATTAATTACGGGCCTAGTTGAGCAGCAAAGTATAGGCAATTGTATTTAACTGAAGCCCGTAATGGAAAGAGCCCAATTGACACGCTGTTGATTAGGGTTTACTAGGTCCCATCTCTAGCCTATAAAAGGGTAGGTTATACCTATCAGTCGCTGAATCCGATAAAAGCTGCTAAACCAAAATAGGTCATAGAGAGGAAGAACCTGCATACCGACAGATCACTGATCATATCAGGTTGATCTGTTTTCTATCAAGCGAGACTATGGCTCAAACAGGTATGTGTTTAATTCCGCTGTACATATTCGGATTCTTGGTATTTTACAATCATGTATGAATCGAATTCGTTCTTAATTTAATGATTGTTCATATTAAGAAATTATTACATGTGGTATCAGAGCCTAATCATATATGATTGTAGAACCCATTTTTTTTTATAAACAAATTCGAAATTTCCTCTCTTTAACCTAATGTTGTTGTTATTTTCTCATGTGAACTCTTTCATCGATTGATTCTAAAACCTTAGGGTTTTTATTCTACATGTTGAGATCTTTCTAACCATATATAATTTATAGATTTTCGTTGAGAATTGAGAGAGACTTTCGAATTTGAAATTCTAGGGTTTGTACCTTGAAAAGTTTCAATTTTTTTTTAAATTACTTGCAATTGATTGAAGTATGTTATAAATTGATGCATGGGTATTGTTATATATATGCTTTAGAATTGATTAGTTGCATTAAAGTGAGTTTTTTTTTT
This sequence comes from Corymbia citriodora subsp. variegata, assembly GCA_014858505.1. Lineage (NCBI taxonomy): Eukaryota > Viridiplantae > Streptophyta > Magnoliopsida > Myrtales > Myrtaceae > Corymbia > Corymbia citriodora. The sequence goes on along the minus strand of CM026420.1, from coordinate 22,035,808 downwards.
TTTGGCCTTAAACTTGAGAAAATTGATTTTCGGCCATGGGTATAGGATCCGAAAATTTTGAAGCTTCAATATTGATGATTTGTTCAATTAATCTTCATTTAAATCACTCTAATCCCTTCATAATGGTGTGATAATTAAAGCCCATGAAAAATCTCGCAAAAACTAGGTATAAAACAAGTATTATTGAGTTTCGGGTCGAAACCGGGTTGTGTGACCCGGTTTGCAGACCTTGGGGCTCCGGTTGAAGGTTGAAGAAGACCTCTAGCTGGGCCAAGCCAGATTCTGGGCGTAGGCCCAGATCTACGCCTAAGAGAATCCGGGCCAAGGGCAGGCTGGGCTGCCGGATTCTAGGCAAAAGCCCAGCCACTAGGCCCGTTTTATGGCTTGTTGTAGATTCTGGGCGCAAGCCCAGAATCTCGGCTTCTGTGGGAAGCCCAGGTAGGCCGGGCCTTGAGGATTCTGGGCGTAAGCCCAGAATCTAGGCTTCTTCCAGAAGCCCAGGCGGGTTGGGCCTTGAGAGACTCTGGGCGTAAGCCCAGAATCTGGGCTTCAGAGGAAGCCCACGTGGGCCGGTGACCAGAATTTTCTGGCCCGAGCCTGCTGGGCCAAATTTTTTTTTAATAAATGATTAATAAAATATTAAATGAAAATTAAATTTAAAAAAAAAATTGTGGCAAAAATTGTTGTTTAATGCAATATGATTTTGGGAAGCACATATTGTTAAGTGCTTCATATTGATAAATTTTGGGCATTAATTAAATGGAACATTATAAAAATTTTGGAGTTCCTATTAATAAAAATTAGTATATACAATTACCCGCCCAAAGGGGGTTATTGTGTATATTAATTTGAAAAATTGCATGAAGAATTCCCACTTTTAAAAGATGGGGATGTATAATTGGAAAAATATTTATCCGCCCAAAGGGAATAATTTTTTTCAAAATTATATGTAATTCCCCTCTATATTAATATAATAGAGATAATTGATGGGGATGTATAACTCAAAATTTTATCTTCCTAAAGGGGATAAATTTTAGAGTAATGTGTAATTCTCCTCTATGTCGAGATAATGGAGATGTATAATTTAAAAGGTCTTATTTGCACAAAGTGAATAAGCCCTTGATAATTATATGTAATTCTCCTTATCGTCTCTATATATTAATATTATGGAGATGTATAATTTAAAGGATTTGTCTGTCCAAAGAGGATGGATTCTTGACAATTATATGTAATTCTCCTTGTTGTTGTTTTACAATCTTCATGCTGTGAAAAATAATGGTGTATTACATGCTCTGCCCAAAGAGGAGTTTATAATATACTAATTATTTTGTGGAATCGCTTATTGCCCATAATTAATCATATTGCATTATGTGTGACAAACATTTACTTTTGCTGTGAATAACAATAATGCCACGGTTGAGATGTTAACTGGATCAAACTTTAAGAGGTGGAAGCAAGATATAGAGTTTGCTTTGGGAATTGTGGATATGAACATGGCACTACGTGAAAATGAACCTCCTAAGCCTAATGATCAAAGTAGTGCAGATCAAAAGGCCCATTATGTTAAATGGGAAAAATCCAACCGACTAAGTCTCATTGCTATGAAGAGGTCCATTGTTGAGCATCTCATTACTGGTTTACCGGAAAATACGAATGCAAGATAGTTCCTTGAAGCAGTGGGAGAACGATATAGAGTCTTGGACAAGGCTGAAGCTGGAAACTTGCTGCATCAGTTAACAAATATGAGATATGATGCTGCTGTGGGTGTTAGAGAGTTTATACTGAAGATGGTCCACATTCAGTCCAAACTCAAAACCCATAAAATTGTTCTTTTTGAAGATTATATTGTTCATCACGTCTTAAATGTTTTGCCAGCTGAATTCAGCCAGATTAAGACTGCTTATAACGCTTAGAATGAGACTTGGAGCGTTAATGCCCTAATTTCAAAGTGTGTGACTGAGGAGGAGAAGTTGAAGAAGGAGAAGAATGAGTCGGCCCATGTAATTGCTAATGCCAAATCGAGTTCCTCTAGGGGAAAATGGAAGCCTAAAGGATCAAATGCTCATGGTCCAAAGAAAAGCTAAGACTTCAAGAAAAATGGGAATAATGGAAGAAATGGAGATGATGAAGAAGTATATATGCAACAACCTGAAGCGTTTAAAGAAGCTGGAAAAGAGCATATGGTGTGCAAGCTTCGGAGGTCTATTTATGGTCTCAAATAAGCATCACGTCAGTGGTACTTGAAATTTGACAAAGTTGTAAGATCATATGATTTTGTAGAAAACAAGTTTGATCAATGCATCTACATGAAAGTAAGTGGGAGTAAATATATTTTCTTAGTATTTATGAAGATGACATTTTGCTTGCTAGTAGAGATATTGATCTATTGAATGGCACAAAAAGTTTTCTGTCTGCAAAATTTGATATGAAAGATCTTAGGAAAGCATCTTTTGTTTTAGGCATTGAAATTTATCGTGACAGATCTAAGAAGGTTCTGGGATTATATCAGAAAAGTTATATAGATCGTTTTCTGAAGAGGTTTAATATGCAAACCTACAAGGTTGGTGAAGCTCCTGTTGTGAAAGGAGATAAATTGAGCATAGAACAATGCCCCAAGAATGATGTTGAAAAAGAAGCAATGAAGAATGTTCAATATGCTAGTGCAGTTGGCAGTTTTATGTATGCACAAGTCTGCACCAGACCTGATATTGCTTTTGCTGTGAATACTCTTGGGAGATATCTGTCGAATCCAGGTCATGAACATTAGGTTGCAGTTAAGAAATTAATGTGATATCTGCAACCAACAAAAGACTTCATGCTTGTGTATAGAAGAGTAGAGGATCTAAAGGTGATTGGATATTCAGATGCTGATTTTGCTAGTTGTTCGGATGACAGAAAATCAACTTCTTGATATATTGGCTGGAGGTGCTATTTCTTGGAAGAGCACAAAACAAACCTTGGTTACAAACTCTACAATGTATGTTGAGTTTGTAGCGTGTTACGGAGCTTCAACTCAAGCTGTTTGGCTTAGAAATTTGATCTCTGAATTGTGGGTTGTTGACTCTATTGCCAGATCTATGGTGATCTACTATGACAATACTGCAATTGTGTTTTATTCCAAGAATGACAAGATCAGCAATGCGTCCAAACATATGGAGATCTAATATTATATTGTTAAGGACTTAGTAAAAAATGGAGACATTATGATAGAGAATATTAGAACTGAGTCTATGTTGGTTGATCTCCTAACAAAAGGTTTACGACCCATTTTGTTTAAAGAACATGTAAAGAATATGGGTGTTTTAGAGTCTTTTGATCTATTTTGTTAGTGGGAGCTATATAGTTTGTATTTCTAGATATTATAGTTATATACAAACTAATAATGCTTTTATAATGTCTATTAAAGCATTTACTTTTGATGATCATTATTATTGATTTTATCGTTATCCTTTCTCCTGTCGACTGAGAAATGGAAATATGAAACAATATCTTTAAACAAATTTTAGTTTAAAGACGACTGTATGCCACTGATTATGAGATCTCATGTTGGATTGTGATATAGTTGTGCAATTTCATGTTGTTTAGAAATCGCACTGAGGCAATTTCATGTTGTTTAGAAATTGCGCTAATGCAGTTTCATGTTGTTGAGAAATTGCATTGAGGACCGATAAGAAATAGTGTATATTTTGATCACATGTTGGCATTATTTCTTACTACACTACTAGGCCCATGATCCATGAAAATATAATGTTTATTATATGTGATTATGGAAGGTCATGTGTTATGGTATTTTCTTAACATGTTGATCGCCATAGTCCTATAATGAGGTTATATAGGATTGGATTGGTTTTGAGATGTCATTATTGGAATATTATTTTTCAAAATTGTGGCCACATAAAACAAATTTTCAGTTATTAACCCAAGTGTGTCGTTTTCAAAATTAAAATCATTTTAAAAATAAAAATAAAACAAATTAATTAATGTAGCCCAAGTGGGAGAATGTTGGAAATTTTCCGATAATGAGCTTACATTAATTAGTTAATTTTCTATTTTATATAATCGGGTTAATGGATATTCCAATATATTTTAAACCCTAAAGTGATCTTATTGAGTTGGGTTTTGGCATATATTAATTACGAGCCTAATTGAGTAGCAAAGTGTAGGCAATTGTGTTTAACTGAAGCCCGTAATGAGAAGGGTCCAGTTGACACGCTGTTGATTAGGGTTTGCTAGGTCCCCTCTCTAGCCTATAAAAGAGTAGGTTATATCTATCAGTCGCTGAATCCCATAAAAGCTGCTAAATCAAAATAGGTCATAGAGAGGAAGAACCTGCATACCGACAGATCACTGATCATATCAAGTTGATCTGTTTTCTATCAAGCGAGGCTATGGCTCAAACATGTATGTGTTTAATTCCGCTGTACATATTCGGATTCTTGGTGTTTTACAATCATGTATGAATCGAATTCGTTCTTAATTTAATGATTGTTCATATTAATAAATTATTACATCTTCATTGTGTCGGCTCGAATTTGATGGCCAATAGCTGCGCCCTCTCTCATCTCCTAACATGTTACAATATTTTTCGCGTTTTCTTATCTTATATTCAATTGAATATTGTAATTCTAAGTGATATCTTTACTTTTTTAGCTACTAGGTCAGGTGTTAATGACAAAAAGAATCGACTAGGTGAATTACCGATTCTATACATCATGAAAGGCAAGAGTTTTTAATTAATAAGGGTGAAAGTTCGAGCACCTAATTCGATAATCTACATAGGTCAAGTTGAAAGTACGGAAAACCATAATCGTCTTGAAATTTTCGACGTCCAACTGTAAAATTACCATCAATATTGAGCTTGACCGATATAGATTAATTCTCTAGCTCGATAGATTATCCTCCAAAACAGATGATATTTTACGTTTGGAATGCATCATATTTTGATTTAATGGTTTGTCTCAATATCTCCTTCAGCTTCATATTTAGCAGCTTGTGAATTTATGACTCCAGCAGCATACACGAAAGGAAAGGGATGCGACCTCTAAATATGGGACAACTAAAGACAAGGAGGGGAGGCATCTTGCATGCGAGACAACTGAATCTATGACATAAAAGTCTAAAGCCCCCCGCAAATTTCGATCATTTGTAATTATTATTCCAGTTGTCTAAGCTTCAATCACGGTGCTATAACCCCACACCAAATCTGTTCGTACTCCATGCCCCTTCGCTCTCTCTTGAGCACCTAATTTGGCGGTCTACGTGGGTCAAGTTGAAAGAACGAAAATGAATGCCATAATTACGACCAACAACGACGTACGGACCCTTAGAGTGCCAAAACTTGGCATAGGGGATACTTAAGTACCAAAAGTTACAAAATGTATACTTAAGTGCCAAAATCGAAGTAAAAATAATTAATTAAGTGCCAACCGCAAGAAAATTCGGCCAAAATGCTGACATGGCATTTTTCCGTCGATCTGGGATCGAAATAGCATCGTTTTGGGGTGCTAACATGGCCAAATAAGCCCAAAACGACGCCGTTTTGGGCTGATCTAGCCACATCAACACTCAAAACGACGTCGTTTTGGGCTTATTTGGCCATGTCAGCATCCAAAACGATGCCGTTCCGATCCTTACTCGCTAGAAAAGTGTCACGTCAGCATTTTAGCTAGAGTTTCTCGCCATTAGCACTTAACTGATCATTTTTGTCCGATCTTGGCACTTAAGTATTCTCTCATATCAAGTTTTGGTACTTGAGCTGTACTTATGCCACCAACAACTAATGTGAACAATGAAATATTCTCTAATTTCTTGCACACGCAATCACGAATGGCCTTGTACTTCATGGTCAAAGACTCAATATCCTCCTCCGTCTCGACGGAAGATGGACCCTTGGGCCTTTGTTTCAAGATTTTTTTGATGGATAACTTAGTAACCCTCATGTTTTTTTTGGGCCAATGAAATAATTAATCCTCGCTTTGGAATTTTCCCTTTTGCTTTCCACGAACAACCGTTGATATTTTAAGAAGTTCACTATTCATTTCAGACTGATTTTCTAGCTCAATAAAATTTCCTCCAAATTGGACAATCGTAATTAGCAACACTTGAAAACTAGGAAATACAAAAAAGGAAAAAAAATCCCAAACTGCGTAAACGCGGCTTCAAAGATGAATTTGTAGCGTTCAAACATTCCATTACCCTTTAACTAGCCCTTCCGAGATTCCATTACCAGCACCTATTAACTAGTCGTTCTTTTAACTCCAACTCCAGCTCCTCTTAACCAGCGCTTAGAAAGAATGATTTCATTCACTTACGAATTTTCCTCCAAAAATGACGGCAATTAGTAACACCTGAATAGAAGAAAATACAAAAAAAAAAAAAAAACCCCGAAATGCGTAAAAGCATTTGATGTTGTAATCACTTGCGAAGAAAAAAATGATTGATGGAATATCTTCCTAATCAGGAAGCCTCTGCTTTTCTCCTTTTGGCAATCCGACAGGTTAGCAATCGGACATGTTAGCTATTGATCTTGTTCCAAGGTGACCTTGGCATGAGTTTACAATGATGGTCGATACTCTCTCTCTCTCCCCTTCTCCTCCCCACATGTTGCTCCCCACATGTTGCGTTATTTTTTTTCTTCTTCTTATGTTACATTAGATGGAACCTTATAATTTAAAGCGATTTTTTTTTCTTTTAGCTACCTGCATCGGGTGTTAATGGAAAAAGGAATCGATTGGGCAAATTACTGATTCTACAAATCAGGAAAAGCAGAATATTTAACTAACATGAGTAAAAAGTTCGAGCCCCTAATTCGACCATCTACATGAGTCAAGTTGAAAGGATGCAAAATTAGAATTGCGTAATTCAAAACTACCACCAGCATCACCTTTGACTGATGTAGATTAATTTTCTAGTTTGGTGGATTTTCCACCAAATTGGATGATATTTTACTCTTGAAATGCATCATATATGTGATATATTAACTTGTCTCGGTATCTCCTTTAGCTTTATGTTTAATACTTAGTGAATTTAAAACAACAGTGACTAAAATGGCATAAATGAAAAGAAAAGAAAAAGATAGCAATACCTAGCACTAGCAAATACAAAAGAAAAAGAAGAAAACACTCCGAAATGCGTTGCAAAATTCATTGTTCAGCAACATTTAGTATTTTACCCTAGACAGGTCTTATCAATTTGGTCAATGCCATCTCCCTCGGTGTGTGGAAATTGGTGTTTTCATGAATGTGGCTATGAATTTGATGATCTGTGCTGATCAAAAAGCGAGAGGCAAGTGGCTACTTTTGTGCGCCAAAATAATAATTTAAGAAAAGAGTTAAAAGAATGCTATATAATTTGTCATGAGATCGCACTGGTCTTAAATAAGAAAGATTTAAAGCTAATGCAAGGGCACATGAGTCCGAAACTAAGGATGAGTCAAAATAATGCAATTCTTCTTTTGAGTCCAATTTTAGAATCACCATGATTGGAGTATAAAGGAAAGGACAAGCGGATTTCTTCCAAATTAGGAGGATTGGTAATAGACTTTAGAGATATGATTATGCTTGAGAAGAAAACTACCTTTCTGTATGAAAGGAAAGAATATGTTGCCATCTTCCAAATTCGGATAGCAAATCCTGAACACAAAAAAGTTGAAAAGAAAATCCCGATGTGTTGCAAAAATTTTTAATTAAGACTCCGTTTGTTTCACGGAAAATAATTTATGAAAAAATGTTTACTGGATTTTCCGGCATTCGTTTCACGGAAAATGAATTCATTAGGGAAATCATTTTCCATGATGGAAAGAAAGTCTTCTAAGATGGAAGAAGATGTTTTCCACTTTTCAAATTGGAGAAAACATTTTTCACATTCTCGCCTAACCGCCGGCAAAGCTCGGCCTCATCGGGGGCCGATGACCCTCCTGCGAGGTCGTTGGTCTTGATCTGGCTGGTCGTCAGCTCGAAGGAGGAGAAAATGAAAAAAGAAAAGAAAAAAAGAAAAAAGGAAAAATATAATAAAAGTATTAAAAATTTTAAAAAATTATAAGTTACAAAAGAATCTAAAGTTCCTACCAAATGCATTTTTTTTCCTATGAATAGAAATTTTGGACATCCACCAAATACTTTCAAATGCTCAGAAATTTGTCTAGGAAAGAGAAAAAAAAAGAATAATTTTTTAGCTGAAATTATTCCTGAGAACAAAATGATTACCGAACACACCCTAAGAGATGGACAGTTACTTAGCGGTTACAAAGTTTCTCTATAAATACCCCAGTCATCCAACAAAGCAGCCCTCGAACGACACATCAAATGTCTTTACTTTATTTTTACATTATTGCATTTTAGTTTCTTTAGTTGTAGTTTCTAGATTCCTATGGTCAATTAGATTCCAACGAGCATCTTTATTTTGGTGTAGTATTGTTGATTAAATTTCGGTGTTGTATCTCTTGTCAAGAATCGTCGATTGAATTCCAATGTTGTGTCCTGTATTATAGTGTATTGTCGTTGATTATATTCCGACGTAGTTTGGATTCAATTCGAGAATTTGAGGTTTAGTCATCAGGGTTGTACAATTCTGCTATCAATTGGAAACCTTATAATATTGCATTTGATATTCTCTATTTGAAATTAGCATAGAACCTTTGTCTCCTTCAAACAAAAGTTGAAAATATCACTCAGTGAAAGAATATTTTTTTGTGGGAACAAAATCGGCAAAACAATGTGATATATTAGGTCGTCTCAATATTTTACTCTTTGGTGCGCTTTAGTTTTTATGACTGACCAAAAACCCTTGGTGTACGAAAAGATTGTGTTTTGATGAACGGGGCGATGAATATGATGATTTGTGCTGATCCAAAAGCGAGAGGCAAGTGGCTGCTCTTGTGCACCAAAACAATAATCAAGGAAAGAGACAAATGAATGCAAAATTATTATCAATTCCACGCATCGTGAAAGGTAAGGGCATCTAAGTAACATGAGCTAAAAGTTTAATTACTTAACTCGTCGATCTACATAGACCAAGTTGGAAGGATGCAAAACCAGAGTCGTCCTCAATCTTTCTTACGTCCTAACTCTAGAATTACCACAGCTAGAACCAACCTTGATCACTTTAGATTAATTCTTTAGGCCGACAAGTTTTCCTTTAACTGGGATGATATTTTTTACATTTGAGGTGGGTCTCATTTTCATTTTATAGTTTTTCTCATTATCTCCGTCAGCCACGTGTTTAACACCTTGTGAAAAAGGATAGTGGCGCCCAAATAAGAAAAAAGTTCTAAAGAAAATCCCCATTCTTTGCAAAATTCTTTGACTAAAGATGACAGAAATTGTCTTGCCTATTGGATGACGGAGCCCCTAACATAAGTCGAAACCCATGGTGCTACTGCTATCTATAAATTGGGCACCCTCGACCCCGTCGCACTTCTTCAGGTCGTCGATCTTGTCAGTTCCTATTCGCTGGGGGCGAGACATTTTCAGTGGGGAGAGAGAGGGTGGGGGGGTCGGGGGTGTTTCTTTGTTTTCTTGAAGGGTTTGGGGGAAAGGAGAGAGAATCCCGAGGGAGGTGCCCAATTTCCCGAGCTTTGCTTGCCGGTGCGCGCGTTGTTCTGCTGCTTCTTGTTGCTGCTGCTGAGAGGGAGGGAGACTCGGGGGGCGATTTTTGGTCGCGCTGGTGCCCGCGTTGTTCTGCTGCTTCTTGTTGCTGCTGCAGAGAGGGAGGGAGACTTGGGGGGCGATTTTGGTCGCGTTGACGTGACGGGTCTTCGTCGCCCCGTGTTTTTTCTCTTTGCAGTCCCCCACCCCCGGGGATCCTCTCTCCTTTCCCACAAACCCTTCAGGAAAACAAAGAAACACCCCCGATCGCCCCACCCTCTCTCTCCCCACTGAAGATGTCCCGCTCCCGGCGAATGGGAACTGACAAGATCAACGACCCGAAGAAGTGCGACGTGGCGTTCTCGAAGAGGAGCAACGGCCATCAAGAAAGCCTCTGCTCTCAGCTCGCTCACCGCGCTCGCGTCGCCGTCATTGCGTAGCCCACAAGGGCGAGCTCCGCTCGTTCGGCACACCCTCGGTCGAAGAGGTATTCTCCGAGAACCTCCCTCAGAAGGACGACGTGACGCTGCCAGTGAGTCCAAAAGAGGGGGTGGACTGTTATATATATGGTTAATGGATCAACGAATGCAAACAAATCAAGATACGTATTTTCTGTTCACGTATCTATATTTATTGAATTCATGAATCTCTTGGATTCACGTATCTTCGGAATTCATGAATCTCTCGTATACACGTATCTCTTGAATTCATGAATCTCTCGGATACACGTATCTCTTGAATTCATGAATCTCTTGGATTCACGTATCTCCTGAATT
>CM026420.1:21994977-22025348 GCA_014858505.1 Corymbia citriodora subsp. variegata | reverse complement strand
GCTCAACAATGCCGGGAGTCTCCATCCGGAAATGTATACCTGGGGGAGCACACGGGCCGCACCAAAGACTTAACCTTACATAAAAGAAACTTAAGATAAACAATCCCCAATACAGAAAGAGAAGTTACTACAAAAAGGTTGTGTTTGTTTGGCTTTTCCTGAAGCAGCATAAGCATTGTAGCTTTACTGATTAAATATGGATATATTCAACTGGTATCACAGTTCCATTCCACAATGAAAGCATGAAGCACAAGCCCAGTCCTAAATCCTTCACTGTCCTCAAATTATTATTTATCACAAAAATGACCAATTCGATCGCACATCTTGTTGTAGCTTAGATTTAGACGATCTTAGCATTTTGCACTGTTCTGCTATTAATTCATCATGACCAGAAGCATCTCAACGTGTATCAAGCTCTAAGGAAAGCATGAGCTTGGTTCTTGTAGTCGGAATATCAGGAACATCAACTGATGAACTGACACGTGATACAAATAAAGGAATGCTACCGTCGGAAAAGCTGTCAAATTCATGACTATGGTAAAAGCAAAAGTAGGTCCATGTCCATCTGAATCGGCTAAAAACACAAGCTCCCCAGGCCGAAAAGATTGCAACGTTGAAACTGCAAAGATCATTCCTGTGGTAAGGCAGCAACGCAAGAAAAGCAAGACGATCATTTGTAGAAAGAAAGCAGGAAAAACAGAAGATGCTATCCCATCCAAACCCGCCGAACTTGTCGCGGAAGCCTGAGCACATTACCTCCTAGGTCATAAGTAGAAACGTCTCTTTCTCTGAAGGCTAATTAAATCTGGTGTAAGTTAACATTCTTGTCTTTCTACGTCGGGTGTAATGCAATGTGGAGCAATTAAAATTATAATAGGTTCGTAATTCATTGATCTAAGTTTCTGGTAAATGTGGGTCCATAATGAATCTCCTCTTGGTAATCTCCAAAGTAATAATGTTGGGTTTTCTGCCATGGATCCCGACACTTTCATTTTTGTAAAGTTTTTGCTTAGGACGAAGAAAAATGGAAATTTTTTTTTCCATTCTCTCGTCATCACATGAAAAGGAAGATAGTAATACTCCTATGCTCCCTGATACCTTCCTCTCTAAGACTTGAACAGATGACCAAAGTGGACTAGGCAGGCCCCTCTTCTTTTTCTTCTGCAGACCATGCTTTTTCTAAAGGGAAAGGACTACAGAGGTATACTCTAGCAGTGTAACCAGTCAAGTACTCTCTCTCTCTCTCTCTCTCTCTCTCTCTCTCTCTCTCTCTGAGTGCACGCGCAAGCTTTCTCTTGGACACAAGAATGGATTCTTCTCGGCCGGAGGTTGTGATCTTCGATGTAGAGACGATCATAGAAACGGAAGCCATCATCGAATTCGGGGCCATCATCGTATGCCCGCAAACGCTGGTCGAGAAAGAGTACTTCTCGTCCCTGGTTCGGCCCCGACACGACTGGGAGTTTGGAGATTTCGAGGAGCGGAGAAATGGAATCAATAGAGAAGAAATCGAGTCCTCCAACATCTACTTCTCGGACATCGCTCACATCGTCTACGACATGCTCGACGGTATATATACACATCATCCCGGAGCCGTCGTTCTCCATCTACTCATTATACCGCATCGTACCAATCACTGTCCGTAGAACTACCTGTCTGCAATGCTACTTTTTGTAGGAAGAATTTGGGTAGGCCACTACATCAAAAACTTCGATTGCAGAATTGTCGAGGAGGCATTCCATGAAATCCGGCAGCCGCCGCCGGAACCCTTGGACGTGATCGACACGTGGGAGCTGTGTGATATATTTAGGGGGGAAGTTGACAATCTAAAGGTACATGAAAAACTTTTCCAAATTGGCGTTTAAACTCTCTTCCATTCCATGTGATTTCTTTTATTAGACGCTTATATACAAACACATTTTACCTAAAGAAAGATATATTGTCATTAAATCCTGAATTTATTGCAATTATGTTAATAATTATAAATCCTTCTTTTTGTTTTGTCGTTTTGTCAAATGAGTTATAAATCTTTTACATTTGTGTTAGTTTTGGCCCAAAATCACTAACGTGAATATTAAAAGTCCTACGTGGCATTATTAGCTCTAACACGGACAAATTTTAATAATATTTTCGTATTTTTTTTTAATTTTTTAATTTTTTTTTCTCTTTTTTGTCTTCCCTTCCTCCTTCTTCCTTCCTCTAGTTATCCATTGGCTCAACAATTGGCCATAGGCAAGAGCTGGCAAGATTGACCTCGCAAGCCTTAGGTGAGCCTTGCCCACCCATGACTAGGGCGTGAGGGCCAACAATGTCAATTTCAAGTGAGCCCTCACCAAATCTGACAAGAGCGAGGGTAGCTAGCCCAATGGGTAGCCTAGGTGAGGCCACCATCGTAGTCTCTAGCAAGGGCTCAAGCCTCGCCATAGGCCAACATGGTCCCTCGCCAACCTTGCAAATAAATAAATAATTTAAAAAAAAATTAAATGTTATTAAAAATTATCAACATCGAGGTCAGTGACGCTAGTCTCCACGTTAGCAATTTCTAGTCATAATTGATCTGATGAACGGAATTTACATAAATGTAAAAGATTTAAAATTTATTATTTAAAACCAAATTGACACAATTCAATAGATTTATGACTTTTTTGATAATTTTCCCCAATATAGTTGCATGTCCTTAAACCTCCTTTCACGAAAAATGTTTAGGAATATTTACCCTTGATTAATTAATAATTAGAGTTTGGGGCTCATTATATAGATGTATTATGCTTATTTTGCTTAAGCAGATGGAAACACTTGCTGAATACCTTGGTCTCGGAGATCAAATGCACAGGTTAGTTTTCTTTGTTATTGGGATTTAAATTGTACATCAATATCCCATCCGATTTCCTGCTCTTACTTAAATTTATGTTTTTTTTTTTTTTTTACTCAAACCCTTTTTTACAATGAAATATTAGAAGTTTTAAGTGCCACTTGCCATGATTAACGTAAGGTTTAGTCACCAGGCAAGGAAAGAATGAATTTTAATTATAGAATTGCTTTCATACAACGTTTGCCAGGACCTTAGACGATGTCCGGTTGAATCTCCGGCTGTTCCGACGCTGTGTCGAGCTGTTCTACCAGGTAATAATCCTAAGTTTGCATATACAGTTTTCCAGGCAGCCGCCTTTTGCCTATCCGAACTTTTGCGCGATGTTTAATCGAAGAGACGATCTTTCCTTTCGGTTCGACTCAGTGCATAGCTTAAACTCTTCATGGATTGTATACAGAGAGAGTTCTCAAACCTTTTGAGGGCTGCGAATAACAGCGGCATTCCGAGGTTTTTAGATCCTGACGAGTACTCAATCCCGACTCTCCGAGCTCATTACGACTCCTGCAATTCCTTGGATCAAGCGAAGGATGTGTACTTGCCGATCTCTTGCGCTTCTCTGAACGTGAGGTGGGGGATCGGGCCGATAAGGTTCTGGGACGACAACGGCCGCCCAAAGCTGAGCTTCGTGGTCGATGCGCCGCGCAACCTGAGTGCGATGATGGACGAATGTGACCGGATGCTGCGGAGGCTATTCCGGAGATTCGGAATCGACTCCGAGTGGAGAAACGTCGTGGACAGAACGAGGAACTCCCCAGCTGTAAGGTTGCGGTAAGTTTCGAAACTGAACTTGAGCTTCTCCGAAGAAGTTAGTAGATTTTTACAGCATGAGGATTCATTATCACTATAGAGACAGATGACTGACAGACATAACTATAACTGAAGTTTTTTCCTTAAAATCCTTCTTCTCTCTTTTCTTCGAGCAGCATCGCAGATACAGCAGACATGCAAACGATAGTATGCAAGAAGTTAAATTCCAGAAAGATTAAGAGGCTCGTGTTCGACGAGAGCAAGCTCGGGACGCTCATCACTCCGAGCACCCGGTTGGACGCCGACTTCTTCTTGGAAACCTACGACTATCGAGGGTCCGCAGGCATTAGACTAGTGGCTCGTAAATTGATCGTTCATCCCTAGTTTCACACCGACGTCGGACATTCCCGAGTCCCTGACGACGGGAAAGAAGAAACAATACATGTATACTGTCGTATCTCTATAGAGACGTGGAAGGGTATCGTGTGAAAGAGCGTGCCTCAGGACTTTGCAATATATTTGCTTTTGTTGAGATGTTTCCCCTCTATTACTTGCCTTCTCGTTTATACTTTTAAATAAAATGTGCCCGTATATTAAAGTGTAAATAAAGAAAATGCTCGTGATGCCTAGGGCTATGTAGCGGGAATCATCCAAATTGGAAACCACTTAGACCAGACTGGATCGGCCGGTTTTGAGCAGTTCCCATGGGCAGCAGTCCAATTCCTACTTCCTATTTTTGGAACTGGTGACCGGTAGGTCCGGTTCCCGGTTCTATGGTGAAAATTGGATCACCAATATATATTTAATTTTTTCATAAACCCTGACTTTCCCAATTTCCCTCTATTTGTTTTCCTTGATAAGAACCTATAGGCTCATAACCTATCTTTATCTATTCACACATTTTATTATGGAAAGACAACTTCTTGTCTTCTTTTGGAAAGGTCAATTGGATGAAATTGTGAGCAAATTGATTAATTTCATTGGATTGAACCAATCGATTGGTTTGTTTCTTAGTTATAGGATTGGCCGGTCCAGTCCCCAATCCTAAAAATTGGGATCCTCTCGGTCCGTTTTCTAGTTGTACCTAAATTGGACCAGATCGGAAACTGATCATTTCTAGTAATGCCATCAGGCTCCTTGTTTACTAAGTACTTGCTTGGAATGCCTTTCTACTTTAGTATCCTCCAATGCACTGTGACAATCTTCGTCGCTAAGACTGTACTTTTGAAACACTAGCCAAAGTGGGATTACGCCTCTCTTTTTCTTTTGGAGCCGTTGCTTTTTCTCAAAGTGAAGGGACAGCTATCCTCCCTCCCTCCCTTTCTCCCTCCCTAATTACTCAAATACTCCCTCCCTAACTCTCCCTCTCTCTCTCTCTCTCTCTCTCTCTCTCTCTCTCTCTCTCTCTCTCTCTCTCTCTCTCTCTCTCTCTCTCTCTCTCTCTCTCTGTGCAAGCTTTCTGTCTGATGGAAACAACAATGGGTACTTCGCCGCCAGAAATCGTGATCTTTGACGTAGAGGCGATCAAAGAAACGGAAGCCATCATAGAATTCGGGGCCATAATCGTATGCCCGCTAATGTTGGTCGAGAAAGAGTACTTCTCTTCTCTGGTTCGGCCCGAGGACGACCGAGAGTTTGGGAAGTTCCAAAAGAAAAAGGATGGACTCACTAGAGAAGATATTATCTCCGCCAACATCTCCTTCTCGTACATCGCTCGCACCGTCTACGACATGCTTAACGGTACATGCACTCAGAGTCTACTGCAACATTCTTTTATGCAACATTAAGTTTCATCTTGATCCCATTCCTTAATCCTTCTTTGTAGGACGGATTTGGATTGGCCACAACATCAAAAGGCATGATCGCAGACTAGTTGAGCTCGAGTTCCACAAAATTGGGCAGTCGCCACCAAAACCCTCAGACGTGATCGACACATTGGAGTTGTGCGAGAGGTTTAGAGGGGAAGCTGTCAATCTAAAGGTATATGGAAAATTTTTCCCAAATTGCCGTTTAATGAGCATGTCCACGGTGAGAATTTGGGCTAATTTTGTGAATGGTGGATCTTACATGTTATGTAATGCAAGTTACTGCCCCATGTACTTTTGATCACCATGTGTGTTGAGCTTAGTTTGAGCAAAAAAACCAAGTCTTTCATTGAGCTATTTCTAGGTCCATAATGCTCATAGAAATAAACTCTTATCCACGTGATTTCTTTTATGACACCGTAGTAGACAGGCACATTTTACTTGACAAAATACATACCTTCGAAATTTGATTCTGGTAGAGGTGTTCCAGAGACCCTGAGTTGACGGTGGTTTTGCAACTTTAAATGCAAATTGATCAAGCCCTTGCATGTCCTTAAACCTCCATGTCTGCTTTGACCAAAATGTTCAGGAAACTCTATTCTTGATTAATTAACAATCGGAATCATGTATTGTTCTTGTTTTTTTTTTTCTTTATGCAGATGAAAACGCTTGCAAAGTACTTTGACCTCGGAGAGCAAATACATAGGTATTTTCCTTAGTTCCGGGGACTTACAGATTACATAAATAGCTCGTCCAATAATTTGCTTTTACTTCAATTTATGTACTTTCTTACTTCAAAATATTTTTTTGAACGAATTTACTAGAAGTTTGAAGTGATTTCTGCTATAATCGACCCTGCAAGGAATTTTCTTATCAGTAAAGAATGAATTTTAATGACTAATGAAGTAGTTTTTATACTTAGTAGTGATTTACCTAGTGATACAAAAAGCAGAAGAGCAATTTCATCACGAGGTTAACTGTATCTATTTGATTGCCAGGGCCTTAGATGATGTCCGATTGAATCTGAGATTGTTCGTCCAATGTGTCGCGGTTTCCTCCCTCGTAAGTTTTCTTTGAAATTTATGTATAGGTAAAACGGGTAACCGTGTTTACAATTATTTAAAACTTTTTCTCGATGTTTAATCGAAGACACAACCTTATATTTTTCAGTTCACTTAAGTACGTAGCTAAAAGCTTCGAAACATGTCCCATATGATTTCCTCTTAATGAAGTGTGTTGTGCGATTATGTGTTTTCTCTCGAACCTAATATTTTTGTTCACTCCTTTTGGGTTATGTACAGACAGAGTCCTTAAACCTTTTTGGGGCACAAGATGACAGCCCGAATGGCAACCACAGCTTTCCAAGGTTTCCAGGACCTCAGGAATTCTCAATTCCTTCGCTAAGAGATGAATCTTATGATTTCTTTGATAAAGTACGAGAGCCGATCTCTTGTACTTCTCTGAACGTGAAGTTTGGGATTTGGGGCGACGCCGACCGCTCGAGGCTGACCTTCGTGGTCAACTCGCCGGACATCCTGAGCACGAAGCTAGATGAATTCGACAGGATGTTGTGGATGTTGTTTTCCAGTTTCGGGATCAACTCTGAGTGGAGAAATGTTGTGGATAGGAGATGGAACCCCCCCACACTAAGGTTGCGGTAAGTTTTCAAACTAGAGTCTTCATTACTACATCAGAGACCCGATTGCTTAGATTATTTTGTGAGTCGTACTGAATTTAATTTTGGTTATATTGGTATCTTCCTTTTCCAACAAATCTGGTCAACCGATGTATTGCTCCACTTTAAATATGGTTGTAAACATCTAGTACGTCCTGAGCATAGTCCAGACCAAAACGGTCCAAAGTATTAATCATTACATCTGTACTTTGTCTATAGCATCAAAAAGAAAAAGAAAAGAAAATTGGTAATTACATCAGTTTCAGCTTGAATCTTAGTTACTGTTTTTATAAAAATCATCTTGATCAAGTTTCCACTCATTCTTGTCCAAAAAGGGTTATTCATACAGATCGTAAAATCTAAAGTTTAAAGCCGATAAAATGAACTTGCGGTTTGAGATTTCCTCAAATTAAAGCATGAAGATTGATTATGGTGCTAAGAGAGATGCTGATGAGATGAGATCTGAAGAGAAGACCGTATACTCTAATACCACTGAAATTTGAGTGCAAAGCTTTAAAATCAACACGCATTTGTATCGCTTGAAAAAGGCGTTGTTGATAAGTTTAAACTGCCAGGAAAAGAAAAAAGTTTCGGGGGTGATAAATTTATGACTAACCCATGTATTTCATTTTCTTCTCTTGTGATTTGAGTAGCATTGCAAATACGGTAGACGAGCAGACAATAGTATGCAAGAGGGAGGATTCCGGGAAAACAAGGAGGCTTGTCTTCAATGAGACCGAGCTCCAGACGCTCCTCACTTCAGGCACCAAGTTGGATGCCTACCTGTTCGTGAAAACCTACAACTATCCAGGATCATTCATTCCTACAACCAAAGAAAGGGGATCCGCTGGCATTATATTGGTGGCTCACAAGTTGATCATTCATTCCTAGTTTTGGAAGTGGAAGCTACATCAATTACCTTGTATTAAGTTATGCGCCTAGAGACAAATTGTCAATTGATTGCCAACTGATGTCGGACGTTCTTGACAACGTAAAAGACAAATGATATTGTTGATAAGTTGTGTCTCTATAAAGATACTAAAGAGTATTGTGTGCAAAGTGGATGTACTAGGTACTGCCATTAAATTCATGAGACTGGAGCTACTTAGCTATTGACAACATTTCAAGACTTTGCGAATTAGTCACCTTTTGAGATATTTCCTCTCTATTACTTGGTGTTGGTTATAATTCAAGATATATGCATTGAAAGTCATAAAATTTGTTGCAAAATCTAATTAAATCCTAAAATTTTTAAAAAGTGCAAATTATGTCATAAAATTTTCAAAAAGTGCGATCAACCCTAAAAGTTGTCAAATTGATTCAATCAAGTCCTGTATCTGATTACACTTTTTGAAATTTTTAAAACTTGATTATAATTTCATAACAAGTTTTAGGATTCGATTGCATTTTCCTAATAAAAATTTAGGATCAGATTGTACTTTTTGAAAGTTTTAGAACTTAATTGTCCTTTCATGACAAATTTTAAGACTTCTAATGTATTTATTACTTATAATTTTATGGAAATACTTCCTAAGATAGAAGACGAAAGTGAAATAAAGTGGGTCGAGGAGCATTTTCCATCTTAGGTTTGGTTATGCTAGAGGAACAATGATTTCCTTCTCTATCGAGACCTAGTTATCTCGGGCTCTCATCTAGTCACTCATTTTTGAGATCAATAAGGTTTCACTCGATGGTGAGTCGGGCTCAAATGGGTTCGAAAGTCGCAAGCACACTGCAACCCCGGAAAGAATCTAAGCGAAATTCAACTAGGGACCTTGTCTTGTAATAAGTAAGCCCATCTCCTACATCCTTGCACTCGAGAGCCTGTGAATTTCTTTTTAACCCATCTGAAGACGAAAAGGGATGAAGTTTCTTTCTCCTGGAACGTAGCGCGTAGACTTATTCGTTCGTTTCCCTCGCCCAGCGATTAACACGATCCCCTTCCTTCCCCCGATCGCCCCAATGGACGGCACGGATCGATCGCACGATGTTCTCGCGCAATTCTCTCTCCACGTTGCTGCAAGAAAATCGAAAGGAAGGAAATGATGATCAGAAAATCCAAGTAGGAATCGCCGCACTGCGAATCCGCCACTCAAAATTCCCATGCCCCCATTGCTTTAACCGACCGGGGCCCCCCAAGAAAAATGGGCAAAGGAGATTCCTTTTCTCCAAACTCCCCGCAAGCAATGACACTGTAAAAGCATAGAACTTGTAAGCCCCAACTCAGCCGTCTTATAGTCCTTAAAAAGCCATTTTGATATATTACAATAATCCCAACTCAGCTACCTCAAAACCTTGCCGAAAACAGCTGAAAATCAGTCTTGAAATTATTGTTCGGAACAGTACCAGAACGCGCATGAAACTTGAAAATTCCATTCCGAACAAATCGTAAACTTAAATCGAAATCTGCAAAATACTATAACTTCATAACATCCTAAATTATCATTCCCATAAAAATTCGCAGCTCAATGACTCAAAAATTGGACTTCGCCACACAAATCTCCACTAATTTCGTATTTTAAGCCATAATTGCAACTATTCCTTCAAAAAGACGATTAAATGCCTTAATCATTTACCAGCATTATAGAACGACTTTGTGAGTCATCCGGATCATGAGCGCTCCATAATAGTCTCATTTTCCCCCTTTCCTTATGTCCTTCTCTTTCTCTCCTATCTCGTTTTTAGCTTCTGCTTCTTTCCTTTCCTCACGTGCACCCTCAAATTTAAGAATATAGAAAAAAGAGGGCTGGGCTTCGGCTTTATGTAGAAGATGGGCTGGCTTTTTGACCCATATATTACACTAATTAAATCTGGTGTAAGTTAACATTATTGTCTTTCTACGTCGGAATGTAATGCAATGTGAAGCAGTTAAAATTATAATAGGCTCGTAATTCATTATCTAAGTTTCCGGTAAATGTGGGTCCATAATGAATCTCCTCTTGGTAATTTCCAAAGTAATAATGTCAGGTTTTCTGCCATGGATCCCGACACTTTCATTTTTATAAAGTTTTTGCTTAAGGACGAAGAAAAATGGAAATTTTTTTCCATTCTATCGTCATCACATGAAAAAGAAGATAGTAATACTCCTATGCTCCCTGATACCTTCCTCTCTAAGACTTGAACAGATGACCAAAGTGGACTAGGCAGGCCCCTCTTCTTTTTCTTCTGCAGACCATGCTTTTTCTAAAGGGAAAGGACTACAGAGGTATACTCTAGCAGTGTAACCAGCCAAGTACTCTCTCTCTCTCTCTCTCTCTCTCTCTCTCTCTCTTTCTGAGTGCACGCGCAAGCTTTCTCTTGGATACAAGAATGGATTCTTCTCGGCCGGAGGTTGTGATCTTCGATGTAGAGACGATCATAGAAACGGAAGCCATCATCGAATTCGGGGCCATCATCGTATGCCCGCAAACGCTGGTTGAGAAAGAGTACTTCTCGTCCCTGGTTCGGCCCCGACACGACTGGGAGTTTGGAGATTTCGAGGAGCGGAGAAATGGAATCAATAGAGAAGAAATCGAGTCCTCCGACATCTACTTCTCGGACATCGCTCACATCGTCTACGACATGCTCGACGGTATATATACACATCATCCCGGAGCCGTCGTTCTCCATCTACTCATTATACCGCATCGTACCAATCACTGTCCGTAGAACTACCTGTCTGCAATGCTACTTTTTGTAGGAAGAATTTGGGTAGGCCACTACATCAAAAACTTCGATTGCAGAATTGTCGAGGAGGCATTCCATGAAATCCGGCAGCCGCCGCCGGAACCCTTGGACGGGATCGACACGTGGGAGCTGAGTGATATATTTAGGGGGGAAGTTGACAATCTAAAGGTACATGAAAATTTTTTCCAAATTGGCGTTTAAACTCTCTTCCATTCCATGTGATTTCTGTTATTAGACGCTTATATACAAACACATTTTACCTAATGAAAGATGTATTGTCCAACTTTGATTAAATCCTGAATTTATCGCAATTGTGTTAATTCAATTATAAATCTCTTTTTTTGTCAAATGAGTCATAAATCTTTTATATTTGTGTTAGTTTTTGCCCAAAATCACTAACGTGGATATTAACAGTCCCACGAGGCATTACTAGCTCTAACATGGACAAATTTTAATAATACTTTCATATTTTTTTAATTTTATTTTCTTTCTCTCTCTTTTTTTTCCCTTCCTCCTTCCTCTTTTCTCTAGTTAGTCATTGACTCCATGATTGGCCATAGGCAAGAGCTGACCTCGCAAGCCTTGGGTGAGCCTTGCCTGCCCATGACTAGGGCGTGAGGGCCAACAATGTCAACTTCAAGTGAGCCCTCACCAAATCTGACAAGGGCGAGGGTAGCTAGCCCAATGGGTAGCCTAGGTGAGGTCACCATCGTGGCCTCTAGCAAGGGCTCAAGCCTCGCTAAGCCATGGCGAGGCTTGCCCAAGGCCAACGCGGTCCCTTGCCAACCTTGCAAATAAATAAATAATTTTTAAAATTTTAAAGTGTTAATAAAAATTATCAACGTCGAGGTCAGTGATGCTAGTCTCCACGTTAGTAATTTCTAGTCAAAATTGATTGAATGGACAGAACTTACATAAATATAAAAGATTTAAAATTTATTATTTAAAACCGAATTGACACAATTCAATAGATTTATGACTTTCTTAATAATTTTCCCCAATATAGTTGCATGTCCTTAAACATCCTTTAATGAAAAAATTTTAGGAATATTTACCTTTGATTAATTAATAATTGGAGTCTGGGGCTCATTATATAGATGTATTATGCTTATTTTGCTTAAGCAGATGGAAACACTTGCTCTTTACCTTGGTCTCGGAGATCATATGCACAGGTTAGTTTTCTTTGTTATTGGGATTTTAATCAATATCCCATCCGATTCTCTGCTCTTACTTAAATTTAAGTTTTTTTTTTTTTTTTGACTCGAACCCTTTTTTACAATGAAATACTAAAAGTTTTAAGTGCCACTCGCCATGATTAACGTAAGGTTTACTCACCAGGCAAGGAAAGAATGAATTTTAATTATAGAATTGCCTTCATTGTATGCATCGTTTGCCAGGAGCTTAGCCGATGTCCGGTTAAATCTCCGGCTGAATCTCCGGCTGTTCTGATGCTGTGTCGAGCTGTTCTACCAGGTAATAATCCTGAGTTTGCATATACAGTTTTCCGGGCACCCGCCTTTTGCCTATCTGAACTTTTGCTCGATGTTTAATCGAAGAGACGATCTTTCCTTTCGGTTCGACTCCGTGCATAGCTTAAACTCTTCATGGATTGTATACAGACAGAGTTCTCAAACCGTTTGAGGGCTGCGAATAACAGCAGCATTCCGAGGTTTTTAGACCCTGAGGAGTACTCAATCCCGACTCTCCGAGCTCATTACGACTCCTGCAATTCCTTGGATCAAGCGAAGGATGTGTACTTGCCGATCTCTTGCGCTTCTCTGAACGTGAGGTAGGGAATCGGGCCGATAAGGTTCTGGGACGACAATGGCCGCCCGAAGCTGAGCTTCGTGGTCGATGCGCCGCGCAACCTGAGTGCGATGATGGACGAATGTGACCGGATGCTGCGGAGGCTATTCCGGAGATTCAGAATCGACTCCGAGTGGAGAAACGTCGTGGACAGAACGAGGAACTCCCCAGCTGTAAGGTTGCGGTAAGTTTCGAAACTGAACTTGAGCTTCTCCGAAGAAGTTAGTAGATTTTTACAGCATGAGGATTCATTATCACCATAGAGACAGACGACTGACAGACATAACAATAACTGAAGTTTTTTCCTTAAAATCCTTCTTCTCTCTTTTCTTCGAGCAGCATCGCAGATACAGCGGACATGCAAACGATCGTATGCAAGAAGTTAAATTCCTGAAAGATTAAGAGGCTCGTGTTCGACGAGAGCAAGCTCGGGACGCTCATCACTCCAAGCACCCGGTTGGACGCCGACTTCTTCTTGGAAACCTACGACTATCGAGGGTCTGCAGGCATTAGACTAGTGGCTCGTAAATTGATCATTCATCCCTAGTTTCACACCGACGTCGGACATTCCCGAGTCCCTGACGACGGGAAAGAAGAAACAATACATGTATACTGTCGTATCTCTATAGAGACGTGGAAGGGTATCGTGCGCAGAGAGCGTGCATCAGGACTTTGCAATATATTTGCTTTTGTTGAGATGTTTCCCCTCTATTACTTGCCTTCTCGTTTATACTTTTAAATAAAATGTGCCCGTACATTAAAGTGTAAATAAAGAAATCAAATGCTCAGTGATGCTTGGGGCTATGTAGCGGGAACCATCCAAATGGGGAACCACTTAGACCGGACTGGATCGGCCAGTTTTGAGCGGTTCCCATGGGCAACAGTCCAATTCCTACTTCCTATTTTTGGAACCGGTGGCCGGTAGGTCCGGTTCCCGATTCTATGGTGGAAATTGGATCACCAATATATATAATTTTTTCATAAACCCTGACTTTCCCAATTTCCCTCTATTTGTTTTCCTTGATAAGAACCTATAGGATCATAGCCTATCTTTATCTATTCACACATTTTATTATGGAAAGACAACTTCTTGTCTTCTTTTGGAAAGGTTAATTGGATGAAATTGTGAGCAAATTGATTAATTTCATTAGACCAAACCAGTCGATTGGTTTGTTTCTTAGTTATAGGATTGGCCGATCCAGTCCCCAATCCTAAAAATTGGGATCCTCTCGGTTCATTTCTTGGTTGTACCTAAACTGGACCAGATCGGAAACTGATCATCTCTAGTAATGCCATCAGGCTCCTTGTTTACTAAGTACTTGCTTGGAATGCCTTTCTACTTAAGTATCCTCCAATGCTATGTGACAATCTTTGTTAAAACCTGGTGAATAAAACCAAATAGATGAGGATATGTGAATTCGATTACGTGCGGATCAAAAATTAGCGTATGTGAATTTATTTACCCGTAAATTGTCAGAAGATGAAGATTACGCATACATTTTGTTTTCAATAAAATATTCCTAGCATGTCCTGTTTACTCTTGCCGCATGAAGAAAGATGGGCAATAAAATATTGCCCATCTTTGACAACAATTATGAAAGAGAGAGTAGCTGCAGGAGAAAAAGTCAAAGAAGAGGAAATAGTCCATGGACGTGCAAAAAGAAGAGGCAAAATAGTCAAAGAAGCTGCAAGAGTAAATGCATGCACATGACCATGTGCATGCATTCCCATGGAAATTGGTGCTGCTGTTTCAGAAGCTTCTCTTGTAGGCGCCGTTTGTCTTCTTCTCCCTCCACTCTCCTATGAAAGGAGGACTTCGGTGGCCGTGAAGAAGTGGAGAGAGCTCCAGAAAGTGAGAGCAAGAAGAGCGCGAGACCTGAACGCGTGGGAGCTCTCGACAGAAAGGAGATTTTCTCGTTGTAATTATACCTGAGTGTTTTAGCCGGTTAAATTCTTGTTGGTAGAATTTGTTTAATTCCTTGAGTGAGAATTTCACTAGGAATTGTGAATGGCTAAACACTGTGTGAGTTATTAGGTGTAATTGGGAGGCTGGGAAACACTGAGTGAGTGTTTGAGTGCTCGAGTGGGTATAATCTCCATTGTATCACTTGATTCTATAGTGGAATTCCGTGCTACTCTCCCCGTGGACGTAGGTTTCGATATTTGAACCGAACCACGTAAATCCGATGTCTGATTTCGTTTCCTTTCTTCCAATTAATTTTATCCGATTCGCTCGACCCATCATCTCTGCATCAAAATTGAACAAGTGGTATCAGAGCCAAGGTTGGTGAATTGGTTGCGATGGAAGAAGGAAAGGTGAGAATTGACCGGTTCGATGGGAAGAATTTTGCCTTCTGAAATATGCAGATTTAAGATTATTTGTACTAGAGAAATCTGCACTTGCCTTTATATGGAGAGCAGCCAGACTCAATGAAAGATGCCAAGTGAGAATTGTTGGATAGACAAGCGATGGGTGTTATTCAGCTAACGTTGTCTCAAAACGTCGCGTTTAACATCATGAAGGAGAAGACTACTGTGGGACTGATGAAAGCCCTGTCAAATATGTACGAAAACGCTCTACAATTAACAAGGTCTATTTGATGCGACGTCTGTTTCATTTAAAGATGGGCGAAGGTACGTCGATTACTGAGCATATTAACAAATTCAATGAGGTCGTTAATAAGTTAAGTACAATTGAGATTACTTTTGAAGATGAGGTACGTGCATTGATTTTATTATCCTCACTACCTAATAGTTAGAATACTACTATTACTGCTGTTAGTAATTTCTCTGGGTCAAGAAGCTTGACATTTGATGAGGTTCGCGATTTGATCCTAAGTGAAGACATTCGTAGGAAAGAATCTGGTGAACCTCTACATGCTGCTTTAGTAGGTGAAAGTAAAGGAAGAACTAGTACACGTGCTAACAGAAAAAGTATAAACATGAATAGACGTAATCAGTCTAGGACTGGTGGAGTTGTCTGTTGGAATTGTGGTAGGAGTGGGCATCGTAAAAGAGACTGTTATAAGCTGAAAAATGAAAAGGGCAAGGGAATTAGAGTTGAGTCTACAAATGATGTTGCTGCTGTAGTTGAAAATAATTCTGATGGTGTCGATTGTGTCTTGTCTATCACTAAGGATTCGTCATTTGACGGATGGATAATGGATTCTGGTTGTTCATTTCACGCTACACCAAATAGGAACTGGTTTACTACTTATTAGTGCTCGGGTAGTGGTAAAGTCCAGTTGGGGAACAACGCTAAGTGCGATGTTGTGGGTGTTGGTAATGTTAAAATCAGAATGCATGATAATATTGTGAGGACATTGACCGGAGTAAGACATGTTCCAGAATTGAAAAAGAACTTAATTTCCTTCGATGCTCTAGATTCAGTTGGTTGCAAGTTTTCTTCAGAATGTGGAGTTCTAAAGGTTGTTCGAGGTGCCCTAGTGATAATGAGAGGAATCAAGCACAGTGACCTGTATGAACTTCAAGGTAAGACAGTGACAAGTTTCACCCCAGAGACGTCGGATGCATCTTTTCGAGAGTCTAACGACTGCTCGAGGAAGACCTGGGTGGTTGTGCCAATGCACAAATTTGATGCTGGTGTCAGGAACACGCGGTTGAGAGCTTTGATCGAGACGGAGACTGCTAGGTCGATCAAGCATGTGCGAACTGACAGGAGCATGGAGTTATGCACGGAGCTGGTAAATAAATTATGCATGAAGGAGGGCATAGTGAAACATCGCACTAGTGCTAGTAAACCACAACGATTTGTAGAATTGATGAGTAGAACATTACTAGAGACGGCCTGAAAAATGGTCTCTAGTGCTGGTGTTGCTAGGAGAATCCTGGCTGATGTACTTAGTATGGTAAGCTACATGATGAACAAATCCCCATCGACTGCTGTTGATTATCGAACTCTTGAAGAAGTGTGGTCAGGTAACGTTACTGGTTATTCTATGTTTAGAATGTTTGGTTGCTCGTGTTATTTTCGAGTGAGTGATGGTAAGCTCGATGAGGGGGCAAGTTGCATATTCCATGGCTATGCACAAGGTGAGCGGGGCGATCAGTTGTGGTGCCTGGATTCAAATTCACCTGTTGACAGCAGGGAAGTTACCTTTGACAAGTCTCCGATACTTCTAATTAGGAGTGTTTGTGGCAGTGTTAATACGGATCTGGACGGTGTTCAGCTCGAGGTGGAGTTGCAACTAGAAACTCCTGAGGTAGCAGGTACTAGCAGAATAATCGACACGGATGATGCTTGTAGCGAGGTGGAGTTGGTAGAGCCAATGGTTGCTGTAGCTGCTGAAATTGACAAGGTGCGTGTTCAACCTTCGGTCAGATATGTTTGCAACGATGGATTTGCTTTATCTGCAGTACAAGAGGTTATGTCGGAAAATCCTTGTGGAGCAGCTAATTATGCAGGTGAAGTTGGTGTCTTGATGAGGCCCACGGTTATGGCGAAGTTCAAGCGTGGCTTGAACTTGGAAGCATTATGTGGCGGTTGAGCCCATTGAGGCTGTGGGAGAGTAACAGCGATATTTCCATGGAAGCGATGGTGATTTGGCTCAAATCGAGCCAAGGTAGAGATTGTTAAAAGTATGTCTCGAATTTAAATCCGGTGAATAAAACTAAACAGATGAGGATATGTGAACTCGATCATGTATGGATCAAAAATTGGCATATGTGAATTTATTTACCTGCAAATTGACAGAAAATGAAGATTATGCATGCATTTTGTTTTCAATAAAATATTCCTAGCATGTCCTGTTTACTCTTGCCGCATGAAGAAAGATGGGCAATAAAATATTGCCCATCTTTGACAACAATTATGAAAGAGAGAGTAGCTGCAGGAGAAAAAGTCAAAGAAGAGGAAATAGTCCATGGACGTGCAAAAAGAAGATGCAAAATAGTCAAAGTAGCTGCAAGAGTAAATGCATGCACATGGCCATGTGCATGCATTCCCATGGAAATTGGTGCTGCTGCTTCAGAAGCTTCTCTTGTAGGCGCCGTTTGTCTTCTTCTCCCTCCACTCTCCTATGAAAGGAGGACTTCGGTGGCCATGAAGAAGTAGAGAGAGCTCTAGAAAGTGAGAGCAAGAAGAGTGCGAAAACTGAATGCGTGGGAGCTCTCGACAGAAGGGAGATTTTCTCGTTGTAATTACATCCGAGTGTTTTAGCCGGTTAAATTCTTGTTAGTAAAATTTGTTTAATTCCTTGAGTGAGAATTTCACTCGGGTGAAGGGCTAAACATTGTGTGAGTTATTAAGTGTAATTGGGGGGCTGGGAAACACTGAGTGAGTGTTTGAGTGCTCGAGTGCGTGTAATCTCCATTGTATCACTTGATTCTATAGTAAAATTCCGTGCTACTCTCCCTGTGGACGTAGGTTCCAATATTCAGACCGAACCACGTAAATCCAGTGTTCGATTTCTTTTCCTTTCTTCCAATTAATTTTATCCGATTCGCTCGATCCATATCCGCGTCAAAATTCAACAAGTGGTATCAAAGCCAAGGTTGGCAAATCGGTTGCAATGGAAGAAGAAAAGGTGAGAATCGACCGGTTCGATGGGAAGGATTTTGCCTTTTGGAAGATGTAGATTTAAGATTATTTGTACCAGAGAAATCTGCACTTACCTTTATATGGAAAGCAGCCAGACTCAATGAAAGATGCCAAGTGAGAATTGCTGGATAGACAAGCGATGGGTGTTATTCGGCTGACATTGTCTCGGAACGTTGTGTTTAACATCGTGAGTGTACGAGAAACCCTCTGCAATTAACAAGGTCTATTTGATGCGACGTCTGTTTCATTTAAAGATGGGCGAAGGTACGTCAGTTACTGAGCATATTAACGAATTCAATGAGGTCGTTAATAAGTTAAGTACAGTTGAGATTATTTTTGAAGATGAGGTACGTGCATTGATTTTATTATTCTCACTACCTGATAGTTGAAATACTATTGTTACTGCTGTTAGTAATTCCTCTGGGTCAAAAAGCTTGACATTTGATGAGGTTCGCGATTTGATCCTAAGTGAAGATATTCGTAGGAAAGAATCTGGTGAACCTATACCTGTTACTTTAGTAGGTGAAAGTAGAGAAAGAACTAGTACACGTGCTAACAGGAATAGTATAAATATGAATAGACGTAGTCAATCTAGGACTGGTGAAGTTGTCTATTAGAATTGTGGTAGGAGTGGGCATCATAAAAAAGACTGTTTTAAGCTAAAAAATGAAAAGGGCAAGGGAATTAGAGTTGAGTCTACAGATGATGTTGCTGCTGTAGCTGAAAATAATTCTGATGGTGTCGATTGTGTCTTGTCTGTCACTAAGGATTCGTCATTTGATGGATGGATAATGGATTCTGGTTGTTCATTTCACGCTACACCAAATAGGAACTGGTTTACTACTTATTAGTGCTCGGGTAGTGGTAAAGTCCAGTTGGGGAACAACGCTGAGTGCAATGTTGTGGGTGTCGGTGATGTTAAAATCAGAATGCATGATAATATTGTGAGGACATTGACCGGAGTAAGACATGTTCCAAAATTGAAAAAAAAACTTAATTTCCTTCGATGCTCTAGATTCAGTTGATTGTAGGTTTTCTTCAGAAGGTAGAGTTCTGAAGGTTGTTCAAGGTGCCCTAGTGATAATGAGAGGAATCAAGCACAGTGACCTGTATGAACTTCAAGGTAAGACAGTGACAAGTTTCGCCCCAGAGACGTCGGATGCATCTATTCGAGAGTCTAACGACTGCTCGAGGAAGACCTGGGTGGTTGTGCCAATGCACAAATTTGATGCTCGTGTCAGGAACACGCGGTTGAGAGTTTTGATCAAGACGGAGACTACTAGGTCGATCAAGCATGTGCAAACTGACAAGAGCATGGAGTTCTGCACGGAGCTGGTAAATAAATTATGCATGAAGGAGGGCATAGTGAAACACCGCACTAGTGCTAGTAAACCACAACAATTTGTAGAATTGATGAGTAGAACATTACTAGAGACGGCCCGAAAAATGGTCTCTAGTGCTGGTGTTGCTAGGAGAATCCTGGCTGATGTACTTAGTACGGTAAGCTACCTGATGAACAGATCCCCATCAACTGCTGTTAATTATCGGACTCTTGAAGAAGTGTGGCCAGGTAATGTTGCTGGTTATTCTATGTTTAGAATGTTTGGTTGCTCGTGTTATTTTCGAGTGAATGATGGTAAGCTCGATGAAAGGGCAAGTTGCATATTCCATGGCTATGCACAAGGTGAGCAGGGCGATCAGTTGTGGTGCCTGGATACAAATTCACCTGTTGACAGCAGGGAAGTTACCTTTGACAAGTCTCCGATACTTCTAATTAGGAGTGTTTGTGGCAGTGTTAATACGGATCTGGACGGTGTTCAGCTCGAGGTGAAGTTGCAACCAGAAACTCCTGAGGTAGCAGGTACTAGCAGAATAATCGATACGGATGATGCTTGTAGCGAGGTGGAGTCGGTAGAGCCAATGGTTGCTGTAGCTGCTGAAATTGACAAAGTGCGTGTTCAACCTTCGGTCAGATATGTTTGCAATGATGGATTTGCTTTATCTGCAATACAGGAGGTTATGTCAGAAAATCCTTGTGGAGCAACTAATTATGCAGGTGAAGTTGGTGTCTTGATGAGGCCCACGGTTATGGCGAAGTTCAAGCGTGGCTTGAACTTGGAAGCATTATGTGGCGGTTGAGCCCATTGAGGCTGTGGGAGAGTAACAGCGATATTTCCATGGAAGCGATGGTGATTTGGCTCAAATCGAGCCAAGGTAGAGATTGTTAAAAGTATGTCTCGAGTTTGAGCCCGGTGAATAAAACCAAACAGATGAGGATATGTGAACTCGATCACATGCGGATCAAAATTTGGCGTATGTGAATTTATTTACCTGCAAATTGTCAAAAGATGAAGATTACGTATGCATTTTGTTTTCAATAAAATATTCCTAGCATGTCCTGTTTACTCTTGCCGCATGAAGAAAGATGGGCAATACAACAATTATGAAAGAGAGAGTAGCTCCAGGAGAAAAAGTCAAAGAAGAGGCAAAATAGTCAAAGAAGCTGCAAGAGTAAATGCATGCACATGGCCATGTGCATGCATTCCCATGGAAATTGGTGCTGCTGCTTCAAAAGCTTCTCTTGCAGGCGCCGTTTGTCTTCTTCTCCCTCCGCTCTCCTATGAAAGGAGGACTTCGGTGGCCATGAAGAAGTAGAGAGAGCTCCAGAAAGTGAGAGCAAGAAGAGCGTGAGAACTGAATGCATGGGAGCTCTCGACAGAAGGGAGATTTTCTCGTTGTAATTATACCTGAGTGTTTTAGCCAGTTAAATTCTTGTTAGTAGAATTTGTTTAATTCCTTGAGTGGCTAAATACTGTGTGAGTTATTAGGTGTAATTGAGGGGCTGGGAAACACTGAGTGAATATTTGAGTGCTCGAGTGAGTGTAATCTCTATTGTATTGCTTGATTCTATAGTGGAATTCCGTGCTACTCTCTCCGTAGACGTATATTCCGATATTCGAATTAAACCACGTAAATCTGGTATCCGATTTCCTTTCCTTTCTTCCAATTAATTTTATCCGATTCACTCTATCCGTATCTGCGTTAAAATTCAACAATCTTCGTCGCTTAGACTGTACTTTTGAAACACTAGCCAAAGTGGGATTACGCCTCTCTTTTTCTTTTGGAGCCGTTGCTTTTTCTCAAAGTGAAGGGACAGCTATCCTCCCTCCCTCCGTTTCTCCCTCCCTAATTACTCAAATACTCCCTCCCTACCTCTCTCTCTCTCTCTCTCTCTCTCTCTCTCTCTCTCTCTCTCTCTCTCTGTGCAAGCTTTCTGTCTGATGGAAACAACAATGGGTTCTTCGCCGCCAGAAATCGTGATCTTTGACGTAGAGGCGATCAGAGAAACGGAAGCCATCATAGAATTCGGGGCCATAATCGTATGCCCGCTAATGTTGGTCGAGAAAGAGTACTTCTCTTCTCTGGTTCGGCCCGAGGACGACCGAGAGTTTGGGGAGTTCCAAAAGAAAAAGGATGGACTCACTAGAGAAGATATTATCTCCGCCAACATCTCCTTCTCGTACATCGCTCGCACCGTCTACAACATGCTTAACGGTATATACACTCAGAGTCTACTGCAACATTCTTTTACGCAACATTAAGTTTCATCTTGATCCCATTCCTTAATCCTTCTTTGTAGGACGGATTTGGATTGGCCACAACATCAAAAGACATGATCGCAGACTAGTTGAGCTCGAGTTCCGCAAAATTGGCCAGTCACCACCAAAACCCTCAGACGTGATCGACACATTGGAGTTGTGCGAGAGGTTTAGAGGGGAAGCTGTCAATCTAAAGGTATAATGAAAAAATTTCCCCAAATTGCCGTTTAATGAGCATGTCCATGGTGAGAGCTTGGGCTAATTTTATGAATGGTGGATCTTACGTGTTATGTAATGCAAGTTACTGCCCCATGTACTTTTGATCACCATGTGTGTTGAGCTTAGTTTGAGCAAAAAACCAAGTCTTTCATTGAGCTATTTCTAGATCCATAATGCTCATAGAAATAAACTCTTATCCACGTGATTTCTTTTATGACACCGTAGTAGACAGGCACATTTTACTTGACAAAATACATACCTTCGAAATTTGATTCTGGTAGAGGTGTTCCAGAGACCCTGAGTTGACGGTGGTTTTGCAACTTTAAATGCAAATTGATCAAGCCCTTGCATGTCCTTAAACCTCCATGTCTGCTTTGGCCAAAATGTTCAGGAAACTCTATTCTTGATTAATTAACAATCGGAATCATGTATTGTTCTTGTTTTTTTTTCTTTATGCAGATGAAAACACTTGCAAAGTACTTTGACCTTGGAGAGCAAATACATAGGTATTTTCCTTTGTTCTGGGGACTTACAAATTACATAAATAGCTCGTCCAATAATTTGCTTTTACTTCAATTTATGTACTTTCTTTCTTCAAAATATTTTTTTGAACGAATTTACTAGAAGTTTAAAGTGATTTCTGCTATAATCAAATTAAGGTTCAGTGACCCTGCAAGGAATTTTCTTATCAGTAAAGAAGGAATTTAATGACTAATGAAGTAGTTTTTATACTTAGTAGTGATTTACCTAGTGATACAAAAAGCAGAAGAGCAATTTCATCACGAGGTTAACTGTATCTATTTGATTGCCAGGGCCTTAGATGATGTCCGATTGAATCTGAGATTGTTCGTCCAATGTGTCGCGGTTTCCTCCCTTGTAAGTTTTCTTTGAAGTTTATGTATAGGTAAAACGGGTAACCGTGTTTACAATTATTTAAAACTTTTTCTTGATGTTTAATCGAAGACACAACCTTATATTTTTCAGTTCACTTAAGTGCGCGATTATGTGTTTTCTCTCGAACCTAATATTTTTGTTCACTCCTTTTGGGTTATGTACAGACAGAGTCCTCAAACCTTTTGGGGGCCCAAGATGACAACCCGAACGGCACCAGCACCTTTCCAAGGTTTCCAGGCCCTGAGAAATTTTCAATTCCTTCGTTCACAGATGAATCTTATGATTCCTTTGATAAAGTACAAGAGCCGATCTCTTGTGCTTCTCTGAATGTGAGGTTCGAGATTCAAATAAAGTTCCGGGGTGAAGATGGCCGCCCGAGATTGAGCTTCGTGGTCAACTCGCCAGACATCCTGAGCACGAAGCTAGATGAATTCGATGGATGTTGCGAAGGTTGTTTTCGAGTTTCGGGATCACTCCGAGTGGAGAAGTGTCGTGGATAGAAATATAATCGCCCCACTGTAAGGTTGCGGTAAGTTTTCAAACTAGGGTCTTCATTACTAGATCACAGACACGATTGCTTTGGTTAGTTTATCAGTTGTACTGAATTTAATTTTGGCTATATTGTTCCTTCCTTTTCCAACTAAATCTGGACAACTGATGTAGTGCTCCAACTTTCGAGAATGCTGTAGATATCAACGCGTTCCGAGCATATAATCTAGACCAAAACAGTCCAAAGTATTATAATCTCATTACGTCTTGATTTGTCTATAGCACAAAAAAAAAAAAAAAAGATTGTACTTACATCAATTTCAGCTTGAATCGTCGTTAAAAAATCATCTTGTCACTTTTCACTCATTCTTATTCAAATTCTCTACCCTAGAAAATGGGGGGGGGTTATTCATACAAATCGCAAAGTCTAAGTTAAACTGATAGAATAACTTGCATTTAAATATCAGTCTCCTTCAACAGCGGATTTTCTCAATTAGCACAAAGATTGATTATGGTTAGAGAGAGATACTGATGAGATGAGATCCGAACAAAGATTATCTACTCTAATACCATGAAATTTGAGTGCAAAGCATTAAAATCGACACGACATTTGTATTGCTTGAAAAAGGCTCGTTCATAGTTTAAACTGCCAGGAAAAGAAAAAAGTTTCGGGGGTATAAATTTATGACTAACCCATGTATTTATTTTCCTCCTTGTCATTTGAGTAGCATCGCAAATACAGCAGACGAGCAGACAATAGTATGCAAGAGGGAGGATTCCGGGAAAACAAGGAGGCTTGTCTTCAATGAGGCCGAGCTCCAGACGCTCCTCACTTCAGGCACCAAGTTGGATGCCTACCTGTTCGTGAAAACCTACAACTATCCAGGATCCGCAGATCCGACCAAAGAAAGGGGATCCGCTGGCATTAGATTGGTGGCTCACAAGTTGATCATTCATTCCTAGTTTTTTGAGTGGAAGCTACATCAATTACCTTGTATTAAGTTATGCGCCTAGAGACAGATTGTCAATCGATTGCCAACCAATGTCGGACGTTCTTGACGACGAAAAAGACGAATGATATCGTTGATAAGTTGTGTCTTTGTAAAGATACTAAAGAGTATTGTGTGCAAGGTGGATGTACTAGGTACTGCCATTAAATTCATGCGACTGGAGCTACTTAGCTATTGACAACACTTCAAGATTTTGCGAATTAGTCACCTTTTGAGATATTTCCTCTCTATTACTTGGTGTTGGTTATAATTCAAGATATATGCATTGGAAGTCATGAAATTTGTTGCAAAAATATAATTAAATCCTAAAATTTTTCAAAAATGCAAATTAAATCATAAAATTTTCAAAAAGTGCGATCAATCCTAAAAGTTGTCAAATTGATTCAATCAAGTCCTATATCTAATTACACTTTTTGAAATTTTTAAAACTTGATTATAATTTCATAATAAGTTTTAGGACTCGATTGCACTTTTCTAATAAAAGTTTAGGATCTTATTGTACTTTTTGAAAGTTTTAGAACTTAATTGTACTTTCATTACAAATTTTAAGACTTTCAACATACTTATCCTTTATAATTTCATGAAAATACTTCCTAAGATAGAAGACAAAAGTGAAATAAAGTGGGTCGAGGAGCATTTTCCATCATAGGTTTGGTTACGCTAGAGGAACAATGATTTCCTTCTCTATCAAGACCTAATTATCTCAGGCTCTCATCTAGTCACTCATTTTTTAGATCAATAAGGTTTCACTCGATGGTGAGTCGGGCTCAGATGGATTCGAAAGTCGCAAGCACATTGCAACCCCGGAAAGAATCTAGGCGAAATTCAACTAGGGACCTTTGTCTTGTAATAAGTAAGCCCATCTGCTACATCCTCTGCACTCGAGAGCCTGTGAATTTCTTTTTAACCCATCTGAAGACGAAAAGGGATGGAGTTTCTTTCTCCTGGAACGTAGCGCGTAGATTTATTCGTTCGTTTCCCTCGCCCAGCGATTAACACGATCCCCTTCCTTTCCCCCGATCGCCCCAATGGACGGCACGGATCGATTGCACGATGTTCTCGCGCAATTCTCTCTCCACGTTGCTGCAAGAAAATCGAAAGGAAGGAAATGATGATCAGAAAATCCAAGTGGGAATCGCCGCACTGCGAATCCGCCACTCAAAATTCCCATGCCCCCATTGCTTTAACCGACGGGGGCCCCCCAAGAAAATTGGGCAAAGGAGATTCC
Organism: Corymbia citriodora subsp. variegata; assembly: GCA_014858505.1. Taxonomy (NCBI): domain Eukaryota; kingdom Viridiplantae; phylum Streptophyta; class Magnoliopsida; order Myrtales; family Myrtaceae; genus Corymbia; species Corymbia citriodora. Next base: position 21,999,778 of record CM026420.1, on the reverse strand, counting down.
ATTTTCTCAAAACTCCCCGCAAGCAATGACACTGTAAAAGCATAGAACTTGTAAGCCCCAACTCAGCGGTCTTATAGTTCTTAAAAAACCATTTTGATATATTACAATAATCCCAACTTAGCTGCCTCAAAACCTTGCCGAAAACTTGAAAATTATTGTTCGGAACAGTACCAGAACGCGCGTAAAACTTGAAAATTCCATTCCGAACAAATCGTAAACTTAAATCGAAATCTGCAAAATGCGATAACTTCATAACATCCTAAATTATCATTCCCATAAAAATTCGCAGCTCAATGACTCAAAAATTGGACTTCGCCACACAAATCTCCACTAATTTCGAATTTTAAGCCATAATTGCAACTATTCCTTCAAAAAGACGATTAAATGCCTTAATCATTTACCGGCATTATAGAATGAAGTTGAATCGGCTTGATGAGTCATCCGGATCATGAGCGCTCCATAATAGTCTCATTTTCCCCCTTTCCTTCTGTCCTTCTCTTTCTCTCCTATCTCGTTTTTTGCTTCTGCTTCTTTCCTTTCCTCACGTGCACCCTCAAATTTAAGAATATAGAAAAAAGAGGGCTGGGCTTGGGCTTTATGTAGAAGATGGGCTGGCTTTTTGACCCATATATTACACTAATTAAATCTGGTGTAAGTTAACATTCTTGTCTTTCTACGTCATAATGTAATGCAATGTGAAGCACTTAAAATTATAATAGCTTCGTAATTCATTATCTAAGTTTCCGGTAAATGTGGGTCCATAATGAATCTCCTCTTGGTAATTTCCAAAGTAATAATGTCAGGTTTTCTGCCATGGATCCCGACACTTTCATTTTTGTAAAGTTTTTGCTTAAGGATGAAGAAAAATGGAAATTTTTTTCCATTCTATCGTCATCACATGAAAAAGAAGATAGTAATACTCCTATGCTCCCTGATACCTTCCTCTCTAAGACTTGAACAGATGACCAAAGTGGACTAGGCAGGCCCCTCTTCTTTTTCTTCTGCAGACCATGCTTTTTCTAAAGGGAAAGGACTACAGAGGTATACTCTAGCAGAGTAACCAGTCAAGTACTCTCTCTCTCTCTCTCTCTCTCTCTCTCTCTCTCTCTGAGTGCACGCGCAAGCTTTCTCTTGGACACAAGAATGGATTCTTCTCGGCCGGAGGTTGTGATCTTCGATGTAGAGACGATCATAGAAACGGAAGCCATCATCGAATTCGGGGCCATCATCGTATGCCCGCAAACGCTGGTCGAGAAAGAGTACTTCTCGTCCCTGGTTCGGCCCCGACACGACTGGGAGTTTGGAGATTTCGAGGAGCGGAGAAATGGAATCAATAGAGAAGAAATCGAGTCCTCCAACATCTACTTCTCGGACATCGCTCACACAGTCTACGACATGCTCGACGGTATATATACACATCATCCCGGAGCCGTCGTTCTCCATCTACTCATTATACCGCATCGTACCAATCACTGTCCATAGAACTACCTGTCTGCAATGCTACTTTTGTAGGAAGAATTTGGGTAGGCCACTACATCAAAAACTTCGATTGCAGAATTGTCGAGGAGGCATTCCATGAAATCCGGCAGCCGCCGCCGGAACCCTTGGACGTGATCGACACGTGGGAGCTGTGTGATATATTTAGGGGGGAAGTTGACAATCTAAAGGTACATGAAAAACTTTTCCAAATTGGCGTTTAAACTCTCTTCCATTCCATGTGATTTCTTTTATTAGACGCTTATATACAAACACATTTTACCTAAAGAAAGATATATTGTCATTAAATCCTGAATTTATTGCAATTATGTTAATAATTATAAATCCTTCTTTTTGTTTTGTCGTTTTGTCAAATGAGTTATAAATCTTTTACATTTGTGTTAGTTTTGGCCCAAAATCACTAACGTGAATATTAAAAGTCCTACGTGGCATTACTAGCTCTAACACGGACAAATTTTAATAATTTTTTTGTATTTTTTTTAATTTTTTAATTTTTTTTTTCTCTTTTTTGTCTTCCCTTCCTCCTTCTTCCTTTCTCTAGTTAGCCATTGGCTCCACAATTGGCCATAGGCAAGAGCTGGCAAGATTGACCTCGCAAGCCTTAGGTGAGCCTTGCCCGCCCATGACTAGGGCATGAGGGCCAACAATGTCAATTTCAAGTGAGCCCTCACCAAATCTGACAAGAGCGAGGGTAGCTAGCCCAATGGGTAGCCTAGGTGAGGCCACCATCGTAGTCTCTAGCAAGGGCTCAAGCCTCGCCATAGGCCAACATGGTCCCTCGCCAACCTTGCAAATAAATAAATAATTTAAAAAAAAATTAAATGTTATTAAAAATTATCAACATCGAGGTCAGTGACGCTAGTCTCCACATTAGCAATTTCTAGTCAAAATTGATCTGATGAACGGAATTTACATAAATGTAAAATATTTAAAATTTATTATTTAAAACCAAATTGACACAATTCAATAGATTTATGACTTTTTTGATAATTTTCCCCAATATAGTTGCATGTCCTTAAACCTCCTTTCACGAAAAATGTTTAGGAATATTTACCCTTGATTAATTAATAATTAGAGTTTGGGGCTCATTATATAGATGTATTATGCTTATTTTGCTTAAGCAGATGGAAACACTTGCTGAATACCTTGGTCTCGGAGATCAAATGCACAGGTTAGTTTTCTTTGTTATTGGGATTTAAATTGTACATCAATATCCCATCCGATTTACTGCTCTTACTTAAATTTATGTTTTTTTTTTTTTTACTCAAACCCTTTTTTACAATGAAATACTAGAAGTTTTAAGTGCCACTTGCCATGATTAACGTAAGGTTTAGTCACCAGGCAAGGAAAGAATGAATTTTAATTATAGAATTGCTTTCATACAACGTTTGCCAGGACCTTAGACGATGTCCGGTTGAATCTCCGGCTGTTCCGACGCTGTGTCGAGCTGTTCTACCAGGTAATAATCCTAAGTTTGCATATACAGTTTTCCGGGCAGCCGCCTTTTGCCTATCTGAACTTTTGCTCGATGTTTAATCGAAGAGACGATCTTTCCTTTCGATTCGACTCAGCGCATAGCTTAAACTCTTCATGGATTGTATACAGAGAGAGTTCTCAAACCTTTTGAGGGCTGCGAATAACAGCGGCATTCCGAGGTTTTTAGACCCTGAGGAGTACTCAATCCCGACTCTCCGAGCTCATTACAACTCCTGCAATTCCTTGGATCAAGCGAAGGATATGTACCTGCCGATCTCTTGCGCTTCTCTGAACGTGAGGTGGGGGATCGGGCCGATAAGGTTCAGGGACGACAACGGCCGCCCAAAGCTGAGCTTCGTGGTCGATGCGCCGCATAACCTGAGTGCGATGATGGACGAATGTGACCGGATGCTGCGGAGGCTATTCCGGAGATTCGGAATCGACTCCGAGTGGAGAAACGTCGTGGACAGAACGAGGAACTCCCCAGCTGTAAGGCTGCGGTAAGTTTCGAAACTGAACTTGAGCTTCTACGAAGAAGTTAGTAGATTTTTACAGCATGAGGATTCATTATCACCATAGAGACAGATGACTGACAGACATAATTATAACTGAAGTTTTTTCCTTAAAATCCTTCTTCTCTCTTTTCATCGAGCAGCATCGCAGACACAGTGGAAATGCAAACGATAGTATGCAAGAAGTTAAATTCCGGAAAAATTAAGAGGCTCGTGTTCGATGAGAGCAAGCTTGGGACGCTCATCACTCCGAGCACCCGGTTGGACACCGACTTCTTCTTGGAAACCTACGACTATCGAGGGTCCGCAGGCATTAGACTAGTGGCTCGTAAATTGATCGTTCATCCCTAGTTTCACACCGACGTCGGACATTCCCGAGTCCCTGACGACGGGAAAGAAGAAACAATACATGTATAATGTCGTATCTCTATAGAGACGTGGAAGGGTATCGTGTGCAAAGAGCGTGCATCAGGACTTTGCAATATATTTGCTTTTGTTGAGATGTTTCCCCTCTATTACTTGCCTTCTTGTTTATACTTTTAAATAAAATGTGCCCGCACGTTAAAGTGTAAATAAAGAAATCAAATGCTCACCGATGCCTGGGGCTATATAATGGGAACCATCCAAATTGGGAACCACTTAGACCGGACCAGATCGGCCGGTTTTGAGCAGTTCCCATGGGCAGCAGTCCAATTCCTACTTCCTATTTTTGGAACCGGTGGCCGGTAGGTCCGATTCCCGATTCTATGGTGGAAATTGGATCACCAATATATATATTTAATTTTTTCATAAACCTTGACTTTCCCAATTTCCCTCTATTTGTTTTCCTTGATAAGAATCTATAGGATCATAGCCTATCTTTATCTATTCACACATTTTATTATGGAAAGACAACTTCTTGTCTTCTTTTGGAAAGGTTAATTGGATGAAATTGTGAGCAAATTGATTAATTTCATTGGACTGAACTAGTCGATTGGTTTGTTTCTTAGTTATAGGATTGGCCGGTCCAGTCCCCAATCCTAAAAATTGGGATCCTCTCGGTCCGTTTCCTAATTGTACCTAAACTGGACTAGATCGGAAACTAATCATCCCTAGTGATATCACCACGGCTCCTTATTTACTAAGTACTTGCTTGGAATGCCTTTCTACTTAAGTATCCTCTAATGCTCTGTGACAATCTTCGTCGCTAAGACTGTACTTTTGAAACACTAGCCAAAGTGGGATTACGCCTCTTTTTTTCTTTTGGGGCCGCTGCTTTTTACTAAAGCGAAGGGATTCCACGACTCCTATCCTCCATTTAAAATGCTTAAGTTAAT
>CM026420.1:21971538-21994877 GCA_014858505.1 Corymbia citriodora subsp. variegata | reverse complement strand
TCTATTATTAATATTAATCATATGTTGTCTTAGCTAAATGTTATTCAGACCAATAGATAATATAGAATTTGGAAAATCGTGAATAAATTTCATATAGTTTTATAAGTCAATTTTTTGTGAAAAGTTATACATATGATTACATCTTATAGTTTCAACAAGTTTAGCAAAGAGTCTGTTCTTAAAGGTTTAGTTTTCTCTGTGTCCATTAAATTTTAGATTCTGAAAACTTAAATTTTGTAAAAAGTTAAAAAATTAAAAAATATAACGTGGTCCGAAGAATATAAGAAATGTTTCCTTTTCTTTTGACGGTGTCGTTGCTGCGCCTACGGCTTCTCCTGTGCTAGCGACGGCGACTCCTCCTACCAGTTCGCGGTTTCCATAAGCCAGACCAACGCCGACGACGTCACTGTCCCAACTTTCGGATTCCCGCAAGTTGTGTGGTCTGCTAAATTGGAACAACCCCATCAACGTCGGCCCTCACGCTGGAAGTCAGTTTGGTGCCGAAAGATGTCGATGGTGCTGTGGCTTGGTCTACAGTCACTTTGGGTAAGTCGGTCGTGGGCTTGAGTTTGACGGATGTGGGATACCTCGTGTCGTTTGATGAGGATGATGTGGCCGTCTGGCAGTTGTTTCGATCACCTGACAGATTCCCTCGTCCCGGGGCACAAGCTGAAGGCAGGGCAGAGGTTGATGCCGAGCTTTTCCTGGACGAACTAGGCCAGGCGAGGTGTTCTTTCACTTTCCGTGAGTAATGCGAGTTTATTTGCTCCAGTGGAATCTAGTCCTCCTCAGTTATATTACCGACAGCATGTTAGTAATGCAAACACAAGCAGTAGACACTCGGTGCGTTGAGTTTCTGAATGGAAACTCAGATTTGTTGTAAACTGCGGGAGGAATGCAAGTTTGTCTTTGATTCCCAAAGCATCTTCGGCACAGAATATGAAGTTAGGCTCTGACCGCATTTGAGAGCGCATCAGTGAAGAGCGGGGTGGGGAGAAGTAGCTGATCTTCTGATGGGGGAATCCTTCGGTTACGCCAAGCCTTGTGGCTGGTAAGGAATTTGCTCCAATGGGCAATGTGTAGGGGTGGAGCTCTTTTAAGCATGTTAATTATAGGCAGCCTAGTCGTTGGTGTTGGGAGATCATTCTGTTGTCTTGCAAAGCTCTGCTGTATCACAGTTTTTTTGGAGCTTTCTAATGTTAAATATTTCGCTCTCTAGCATCTTGAGGATATAGATCCATCAAGTTGTAAGGAGGCCTGTGCAAAGAACTGTTCTTGCAAAGCAGCTTTCTTGCGATATGGACTGAATCCCACGAAAGGAAGCTGCTACTTACTAACTCAGATGACTTAATGAGCTGGACAAGCACTATTTTCTTACCACTCTATTGCCTATATAATGGTACAGGAAGTCCCTAATGATGTTCCTAATTCTTCGACTGAGCAAGTTCCTGAGTCTTCAATTGACAATTGAAAGGGCAACCGTCTTGGCGTGATACAACAATTTTTACTCGGAATATTTTAAAAGTTGTAGTTAATGAATTTGGGCTCTGTAGTCAGATTTCTGTTTACTTAGTTCAGTAAAAGCACACATGCAGCATACTAACGATGTGATCAAGCAAAGAGTCAACTTAATTTCTATACCAAAGTTAAATTGCTTATGCACAGTTTTATGCCAAAGCTTTATCGAGTTAGCATTGCAAGAATCATGCAGCTTGATGCTTGTGCTCTCTCCCCACAGCAAGTGTGAGCATTGCTCTCAAACAAGTTGTCTATCAACCTCTTCAATGGGTGTGCGGGGTCGACTCACCTATTTTATGTTCTACCAAGCAAAGGGAGGAAGAAAGAGGGAAAATAATTAGTTGCTGTGTGAACAGATAGGATTTTGTAATCTAAAGTTTCCAAGATGAATATTTAGACACGGTTCCTGTATAAAAAATGCATCTTCTTCTTCAATCTCTGGAAATATTCTCTGTAGTTCGTGTAAATGCCACTTCTATTGACTGACCATTGATCTATTACGTTAAATAAATGCTGGATACCGAGATAGTCTTCTAGTGTAGATTACCAATGGGCAGCGTTCCTCTGCCTTGAGCGTTGTCCTGTTGTTCCTTTCAACGTGCTCTGCTCACTTTCATTTAAAAACTCAAATCCGATATTTCAGAGAAGCAACAGAACATTGTTGGGGTCCAAAGCTGTTTTGCCTTTTGACTTTGAAAAGCAACAACACAAACCCAGAAACACGACATATCCAATTTTCTTAGCAACCCAATTCCTCAAAATTTGACTTATTCTTGTTTCTGTTCACATGAACGTTACGCTTCCGTTTAAACCTTCAACCCTCCACTTCAATCTCTAATTTTTATCATCTTCCCTCCTCTCATCCTTCCTCAATCTCTCTCTCTCTGGTTACCTTTTCGCTCCAGGCTGGTCTCATTCTGCAGTCTGTGTTCTTTTCTTCTTTCATTTTCTTTTGTTTTTCAATTGAAATTCTCAAATTTGATGAATGTTCAAGCTCAAGATTCTGATTATCCAACTGCGACGCTTTCAACACGGTGGATGAATAACTTAACAGCTAATCACTCCCTTAAGGGAAATGAAGCCACCGTGCGAGTAATTCTATACAGAGTCAAAGGAGCTTCTGGCATTGCCTACGTATGCGGCTTCTACTGCAACGGTAAATGCGATACTTACCTCTTTGCAGTTTTCATTAACCACGTTGCTGTTGAACCCACCAATGCAGTTCCACAAGTAGTGTGGTCTGCCAATTGAAATAATCCCGTAAAGATCGGCGCGACATTAGAACTCACACCCGAAGGCGATCTAGTGTTGAAAGATGCTGATGGTACTGTTGCTTGGTCCACTAACATTTCTGTTAAGTCGGTTGTAGGCTTGAACCTGACGGATTTGGGTAACCTTGTCTTGTTTGATAAGAATAATGTGACCATTTGGCAGTCTTTTGATCATCCAATTGACTCGCTTGTCCCCGGACAAAAGTTGATGGTAGGTCAAAAATTGACGCCGAGTGTTTCCAAAACAAACTGGACCGTAAACGGTATGATTACCTTTTCATGAATGGCCATGGTTTATCTGCTCAGTTGGAGACTAGCCCTCCTCAGATCTATTATCAGTATCTTATTGATAATCGAAATGCAAAAATTGAATCTCCATATGTTCAGTTTGTAAATGGAAGCTTGGCTTTCTTCTCAAATTCTATCCGGGATGTGAGTTTGATTTCTTTCCCTCATGCATCTTCCGCACATTACATAAAGCTGGGCTTGGATGGGCATTTGAGAGCATATGAGTTGTTGCGTGATGGAGATTCTAGCCATGGCTATGACTGGGTCTGGGAATATAGATGGGAAGAAGTGGCTGATCTTTTGACGGAGTATCTCGGGGACTGTGGTTATCCGACAATGTGTGGACAATATGGAATTTGCTCCAATGGACAATGTATTTATCTGGCTTCGAGTGGCAAGATGAGCTATTTCAAGCCAGTAAATTATAAGGAGCCTAATGTTGGGTGTTTTGCGAACGTTCCACTATCTTGCAAGGCTTCACAGGATCAAAGTCTTCTAGAGCTCAAAGATGTCACATACTTCGCTCTCACTTCAAATCTCATGAATACAGATGCTTCAAGTTGTAAAGAGGCTTGTGCACAAAACTGTTCATGCAAAGCGGCAATATTCAAGCACATAATGGATCCCACTATTGGCAACTGTTGCTTAGCAACTCAAGTGTTTTCACTTATGAAAATTGACAAGAAAAAGAATTCCTATAGTTCTATTGCTTACCTAAAAGTACAAAATGTTGACTCTGCAAGATCTCCGAATTCTCCTGAAGCTCCCAATACTTCCATTGACAACCAAAGGAGCACCCATCTCCCAGTAATACTTGGGTCTTGCCTTGGAGCTCTCTTTGTTGTGATGTTTCTCATCATAGTCATAGTTTCATTTGTTTGGAAGAGAGATGCTAATGAAGCAGAGGAAGATCACCTTGATCAAGTACCTGGAATGCCCACAAGATTCACGTACGATGATTTGAAAGCCATTACAAACAACTTCAATAAAAAGCTTGGCGAAGGTGGTTTTGGTTCCGTTTTCGAGGGTACTCTATTTGACAGTACAAAAGTCGTTGTAAAGCACCTTGATGGTTTTGGGCAGGTCAAGAAATCCTTTCTAGCCGAAGTTGAGACTATCGGTAGCATCCATCATGTTAACTTGGTAAGACTCATGGGATTTTGTGATGAGAAATCCCATAGGCTCCTTATCTATGAGTACATGTCAAATGGGTCTCTAGATCGATGGATCTTTCACAAATCCAATAAATGTGTTCTTGACTGGCAACAAAGGAAAAAGATCATTCTAGATATCACAAAAGGACTGAATTATCTTCATGAAGATTGTAGACAGAAGATACTTCACTTAGACATTAAACCCCAAAATATCCTCTTGGATGGGAATTTCAATGCTAAGGTTGCTGATTTTGGATTGTCCAAGTTGATTCATAGAGACCAAAGCCAAGTCGTCACAAGCATGAGAGGAACTCCTAGTTATTTGGCCCCCGAGTGGCTGAGTGCAACAATTACTGAAAAGGTGGATGTGTACAGTTTTGGCATGGTAATCCTAGAGATAGTCTAGGAGAAAAATCTTTGATCGCTCTTTAGATGAAGACGACATGAATTTGCTAAGCCTTTTTAAGAGAAAAGCTGAAGAGGAATGATTGCTAGACATTGTGGATAACTATAGTGACGATATGCAGCTAAATGGGCCACAGGTGGTGAAGATGATGAGGACTGCTGCATGGTGCTTACAGGGAGATTATACAAAGAGGCCTTCCATGTCGATAGTCATTAAGGTGTTAGAGGGTGTTTCGGAAGTTCTAGATGACCTAAATTACAACTTCTCTGCACAGCCTTCCACCAATGGAGAAACAATATTTGGTCAAAGAGAAGTCAAATTCAGTGCTACCACTGCATTAACACCCTCAGTTCTTTCTGGTCCACGATGATGCAACATATCAAAAAGAACTATTTTTCTCTACGAATCAAGTGGTAAACTTCTGCAGGCAATTGAAATTTTTAGAGTGAGTTCTCCAGTTTGTCATTTTCTTCTTAGGCCAAACAAAAGTCTCTTCTATGAGATCAATTTCATTTTTACTTGCAAATGAGTGGACCTCGTTATGTCTTAGCAAAGGATTGACTTGGTTAGTTTATTCAATTTAGGTTTCATTGCTTATGCAGAGTCCAGTTGTGCTCAAGTTTATTGTGAGTATGGATAGTAGTGAATTATTCTGCTGGTCACCAAAATGGAAGTTTGGAAATTAGAGACTTTAAATTAGTTCCCTTCGATATTCCGCTTGCAAGTAGCTGGAAATCGATGGAGAGATGTTGCATATATTTTAACCCAGGTTCATGTCGAACATAGTGCCTGAATATATCTTGGAGAAGAGTAAACATGTTAAGCCCTTTGAATAGAAAGCTGCTAAGACTAGTCGGTTCTTGATAATGTCGATTGGTAGTTTCACTATTTCTTGGATCCAAACCTGATTTGCCCTTTTTGTCACGACGCCTGATTTCCTCCAGATTCAATGGTGCTTCCTTCCACGTCTTCTTCATTTCGAGTTAATGAGCTATTTAGTGTATTTTGCAAATACACTATCAGAACCGACAAAGATTATGGGAGAAGTTCGTCATTGGTACAGTTCTGATATTTTCTACTGACTACTCCATACACATCCTTGAATAGTCATTTTGATTTCAGCTTCTTAACAATCCATGGTGATCTTTCCGAGGCATATGTTTGCTAAAAATAAAGAACTTAGATGATTGGGCATGCAAGATTCAACTATGTAATCTTTTTTGACGACACTAATCATTTTCAAATACCTTGGCTTTCCATGTCTTTAATAAAAAATGTACTTAATTTGGAGGAATCATCTCTCTCTTGGACTCTTTTCTTCAAATCAATTTTGACATCTTGAGCGTAATCTTTTGATAGGTAGTAGAAAGACAATTCCTCACTCCGTGCTATGTTATAAACTCATAATAAACAGTCCGGTATAAAAATTTTACCTATTTAGTATTCAACTCTGCTCACGGTAGATACAATATGATGTCTTTCTTAGATTTGTATGCAATCACTTGGATGGGTAGTTGAGCTGCTTTTTTCTCTTGTTTTTGTTTTATTGCATAGTGTTTCTTAGAATTAGATACGTATGTTGTTGCAAGATCTAACTTCTGCGTGAGCTGAAACCATAGAGTAACTAATCGGCAGTTGGCTATGTGATGTACGGTCTGCTAAAGCCCAAAGGAGATCGAATCAGGGTGCGTTTGGTTGGGCTTTCCCAAGGAGCTTTCAGCCCCGAAAGCCCCTTGGGAAAATGCAAATGCGTTTAGCTTGCAATTTTGAAGGGTTTTGGGAAGATGCAATTGCATCTCCAAGTATCCTTAAAGGCCCTTAGGTGAATGCAGATCTAGAGGTGCATTTGCAAGTTGCATTTTCGGAATGCAACTTGAAGGATCACTGTTCATCTTCCTCACATGGCCAACACCGCCGACGACCGACGACCGCCGGCGACCGACAACGGTCGGCCACCAAGGAGGGCGACCGCCGACCAAGGGGGTGACCGCCTGGCTTGCCTCCTCAGGCGGCCGTCGCCCGTCGCCTGGGTCGCCCCCTCAAGCGACGGGCGTCGCCTGGTTCGGGCGACCCAGGCGACAGGCGACCGCCACCTGCGATCGTCTGACCTCAGGTGGGGCGGCCTGAGGTCGCCCGACCTTAGGCGGGGCTGCCTGAGGTCACACGGCGGCCAGATCTAGCCGCCCGGAGCTTGACCAGCGGCCAGATCTGGCCGTCGGAGTGTGGCCGGCGGCCAGATCTGGCCGCCGGAAAGTACATTTGAAAAAAAAAATTATTTACAAATTTTTTAAAATACAAAATTTCGCAAAAGCCCATTGACAAAATATGTATTCACCAAACGGCACTTGAATCAAAGTTGTTTTACAATACAAAATTTACCAAACAGTATTTGCATTTCGAAAAATTCCTTTAACTCAAAAATATTTGCATTTTCCTAAATGCATTCTCCCAAAGCCGAACCAAACGCATCCTCAATCTTGACAAAAGAGGCTCGTTTTATCTTTCATTTGGAAAAAAGAGCAAGGAGACAAAAGAGGCTCGTTTTATCAGGAAGAAAGCTATGTGATGTACGGTCTGCTAAAGCCCAAGGGAGATCAAATCAATCTTGACAAAAGAGGCTCGTTTTATCTTCCATTTGGAAAAAAGAGCAAGGAGACAAAAGAGGCTCGTTTTATCAGGAAGAAAGCTCTGACAACCGAAAAAAGAGAGAAGAGATGCAAGAACGAGAAAATCACAAAAAAAAAGGAAAAATAAAATCATGAATAAATTACATATAGTTTTATAAAACGATGGTCCGTCTCTATCTTCGGCGAGTTTAGCAAAGAGTGTAAAACACCGTTTTCTTCATCCACGGTAAAGGCAGCCTCTACAATAACCGCTTATCACATGCTGATCTTCCAGTTGGTGTTGCATTTGTCCTCCAATATGGGCCAAATTGCTGATTCAGTTCTTCCGACAATTAATTCTTTTGGCAATCTAACTATGGAGGAAGAGGTGTTAAATTGTGATAACATCGATACCTCTGGAGATTCTGGTGTTGCGAGTGTCAAATCTCTTGATACTAGGAGTTCTCAGGTTGGCACAGAGGTTTTTGCTGCTAGTTTGAGCAAGCAGCTCATGTTTCTAGAATTTTAGGATGTATTTGTTAACCCTTTTGGGAATAATTGATTTTATTATTTTGTTTCTAGGAAAAATTTTGAAACAAAAATATATTTGTTAAATTTTTTGTTCTAAGGAACAAATTTATTCCCAAAAATAGATTTGAAACAGAATTAAGAGTAAAAAAAAAGTTGATTTTCTTCTCGAGAACAATTTCAAGAATTAATCCTCATTTTTCCTTCATTTTCCTTTCCATCTTCTTCTTCCTCCTCCTCCTTCTTTTCCTATCATTCTTTTTCTTCAATGTTCAACCGATTGCTGCCTAGTGATTGGCCGGACAAGGGCCGGCAACCTCGTTGGAGGGTCACCGATCCCTGGTGAGGCCTAGCCTCATCGGTCGAACCTTGTCAATGGTTGGGCAAGGCTCAACCTTGCCTTGGCTAGGGATGCTTAAGCTTGCCTAAATCTAACGAGGCCAAGCTTGCCCAACCGCCAGCAAGGCTTAACCTTGCCAAGCCACCGCGAGGTCATCGTTGCCTAGTCAAAGCGAGGTCGAGCTCACCAGCGGTTGGGTGAGGCTCACCCAGCCAAGGCGAAGCCGAGCCTCAACCAGTCGCTGGCAATGCTCCAACGATTAGCTGAAGTGTGGAGGAGAAAATGAAAAAAGAGAAGGAAAATAGAAAAAAAAATTAAAAACAGAAAAATATAATGTCATAAAAAAATCTAAAATTTTAGCTAAATACATTTCTATCCCGATTTGCTAGGGCAACTACTTTGATAGCAAGTAAAATGTTAGGAGATATTGGGCCAAGCAAGTGTGTAAAGTTAACATGGAAACAAATAGAATCTTGCAATCAAATTATTGTGAAATCACCAGACAAATAAACAAGAATCGATAAAGGACAACGGGGAATAACGTGGTTCGGTCTGAGTTTCAGTATCCATCAATAGCAAGAACTAATAGCAAATAATCTATCAATAATTGAAGACGCTTATATGTTTTAGTGTTTTCCACATCTAGATTATTAGAAAAGTTTATCATTGAGAAACTTCTTATTTATTTTTTTATTTCCAATTTCACAATGATTCATTGGTGATCATTCTTGACAACCTCGGTTTCTCCACATCTTTAATCAACGTATATAGTACTTGACTTGGAAGAATCAGACTCTTTTCTTCAATTAAATTTTGACATCCCCAGCATAATCTTTTTAATAGGTAGCGAGTATTTTGACGAGTTTCCAGAAGTAGCAATCCTATGTTGGCATAGTCAAATTGAATAAGGAATTGATTGGCAGCTATTTTGTTAGTGTAAGTGAAAAGATTATCGCTCCAGTATTAAGATAAATGCAGTTGATGAACGGTTCTTGGTAATGGCCTATGGTCGTTCTGATTTCAAGATTACGAGTATGGTGCATGCATTTTTTTAAAATTTTTGCCAAATGGGATATAATTGAGTCCATTAATTATTCGCCACGTGTACACGGTGGGTCCCACTCACACTTCAGCAGTTTTCAACTTTCTTCCCCTCTGTATTCTTTTCCAGTTCACTTCTCCCCCTGCTCGCTTTCTTGTTCTTTTCCACCCTCCTTCAAACAATCACCCCACGCCTGGTGTGCTCGTGCGACCTCGCCCTCGAACGATCCCCGAGCGTGATGGTGACTGCTAGTGTCCTATTTAGAACATCGTCCGCTTCTTTCGCCTTCGATGTCATGAGCACTGTCCGAGAGGGACTCGATCTGAGGAACCCCTCATTCTTGAACTTAACTAATTGCAGGAAACCCAGAATCTCTTCTGTTTCAATTTCTTCTGCAGCTCCTTCAGACAATGAAATTTCTGATTTTGATTGTAATAACGCGACGTCCCCCATTGAACCCCTACTGGGTTTTGGTCTGAGCCTTCGAAAGCATCAACAACCTTGCGACTCCTCCAGACAAAGAAAGTTCCTGCTGGGTTTTTGGGTCTTCGACACCTGCTGCTGTTATGGCATCCAGTGCGCCGTCTTTGCTCAAGCGACAACAAGGTCTATAGGTTCTACCAGTTTGAGGAAGGAAAAGATGAAAAGGAAAGCGAGAAGAAGAGGGAGAGCAACGGGAGAAGAAAATAAAAAAGGTGAAGAAATTTGAAATTTTTAAATAGTGGGACCAATACTTGGCTATTAATTAATGGACTCTACTTGGCACTGGTCAAGTACCTAATATTTCTTCTGATTCAGATATGGTCCTCAAGCGTAGATATTATGGGCGGTGACCCACTTGCTTCAGAATTGTCCTGTTTCTCCTTCCAACTCGCTCTGGTCAATTCATTTAATAAATCGTACCTATATTGCAGAGAAGCAACAGGACATGGGTCGGGTTCGAAAGTTGTTTTGCTTACTCCGTAACTCAAACTTGACTTGGCAAGCAACATCATATCTCCCATTTTCTTAATCCAGCCACCCCAGGTCCTCCAAATTTGACTCCCATTACTTTATTTATTCCATTGAATCGCGAGATGCTCTGATTACGAGACTAGTTCTAGAAACCTTCAGCCCTCCACCTAAATCTCTTATTTCGTCCCCCATCTCTTCCATTCTCAATCTTCTCTCTGCTCAAGTTTTCACTGCAGGCCATGGTCTCACTCTGCATTCTCTGTTCTTTCCTTCTTTCTTTTTCCTTCGTGTTTCTATCGCAATTCTCAATTTCTGTTGATGCTCAAGCTCCAGATTATGATTATCCAACTGCCGCACTTTCAACACAGTGGACGAACAACGCAACAGCTAATCACTCCATTCCGTATACAGATGGATCGACCGTGCGGTCAATTCTCCTCCGAGCCAAAGGAGCTATTGGCCCTGCCTATGCCTGCGGCTTCTACTGTAATGGTAACTGCAACACTTACCTCTTTGCTGTTTTCATCGTCCAAGTCAACAGTGGTGGTTTAATTGTTCAACCCAGTATTGGATTTCCACAAGTAGTGTGGTCTGCCAATCGAAACAATCCTGTAAAAATCGGTGCTACATTGGAGCTCACTTCCAAAGGTGATTTGGTGTTGAAAGATGCTGATGGTATTGTTGCTTGGTTCACAAATACTTCTGGTAGGTCTGTGATAGGCTTGAATTTGACAGATTTGGGGAACCTCGTGTTGTTTGATGAGAATAATTTGACTGTTTGGCAGTCTTTTGATCAGCCAACCGACTCACTTGTCCCCGGACAAATGTTGAAGGCAGGGCAAAGATTGATCCCTAGTGTTTCCGGGACAAATTGGACTGTAGATGGAACGATTACGCTTTCCATGAGTAGCAGTGGTTTATCTGCTTTAGTGGAGACTAGTCCTCCTCAAATCTATTACGAGTATTCTATTGATAATCCAAATGCAAGTAACAAATTTCCATATGTTGAATTTATAAATGGAAGCTTGGCTTTGTTCTTGAATTCTACCAAGAATGTGAGTGCAATTTCAGTCCCTCAAGCATCTTCTGCACAATACATGAAGCTGGACTCGGATGGGCATTTGAGAGTGTTTGAGTGGGTATCTGGGTGGAAAGAAGTGGCCGATCTTTTCACGGGGTATCTTGGAGACTGTGCTTATCCGACAGTGTGTGGGCAATATGGAATTTGCTCAAATGGGCAATGTAGTTGTCCGGCTTCAAGTGGGGCAACAAGCTATTTCAAGCAAGTAGATGATAGGCAGCCGAGTCTTGGGTGTTCTGAGAATGTCCCATTGTCTTGTGGGGCTTCACAATATCAAAGTCTTCTGGAGCTTGAAAATGTCACGTACTTTACTTTCACTTCAGATCTCGAGAACATAGATGCTTCAAGTTGTAAAGAGACCTGCGCAAAGAACTGCTCGTGCAGAGCTGCTATTTTTAAGTATAGGTTGAATCTTACCAGCGGCGATTGTTACTTACTAACTCAGGTGTTTTCGCTCATGAACATCGACAAGAATAAGATTTTCTATAACTCCACTGCTTACCTCAAAGTACAAAATGTGACCAATGAAGCTCCCAATACTTCCACTGACAACCGAAGGAGCAATCGTCTCCCTGTAATACTTGGGTCCAGTCTTGGTGCTCTCTTTGCTGTGATGTTTCTCATCATAGTCATAGTTTTGTTTGTTAGGAAGAAAGATGGTAATGAAGCAGAGGAGGATTACCTCGATCAAGTACCTGGAATGCCCACAAGATTCATGTACAATGATCTGAAAGCAATTACAGACGACTTTAGTAAAAAGCTTGGTGAAGGTGGTTTCGGTTCTGTTTTTGAGGGTACTCTATTTGACAGCACAAAAGTCGCTGTAAAGCGCCTTGATGGTTTTGGGCAGGTCAAAAAATCCTTTCTAGCCGAAGTTGAGACTATCGGTAGCATCCATCATGTTAACTTGGTAAGACTCGTGGGATTTTGTGCTGAGAAATCCCATAGGCTCCTTATCTATGAGTACATGTCAAATGGGTCTCTAGATAGATGGATCTTTCACAAATCCAATGAATGTGTTCTTGACTGGCAACAAAGGAAAAAGATCATTCTCGATATAGCAAAGGGACTGAATTATCTTCATGAAGATTGTAGACAGAAGATACTTCACTTAGACATTAAACCCCAAAATATCCTCTTGGACAGGAATTTCAATGCTAAGGTTGCTGATTTTGGATTGTCCAAGTTGATCGATAGAGACCAAAGCCAAGTCGTCACAAGCATGAGAGGAACTCCTGGTTATTTGGCCCCCGAGTGGCTGAGTGCAGCAATTACTGAAAAGGTGGATGTGTACAGTTTTGGCGTGGTAATCCTGGAGATAGTCTGTGGGAGAAAAATCTTTGATCGCTCTTTAGATGAAGACGACATGAGTTTGCTAAGCCTTTTTAAGAGAAAAGCTGAAGAGGAACGATTGCTGGACATTGTGGATAACTATAGTGACATGAAGCTAAATGGGCCACAGGTGGTAAAGATGATGAGGATTGCTGTGTGGTGCTTGCAGGGAGATTATACAAAGAGGCCTTCCATGTCAATTGTCATCAAGGTGTTAGAGGGTGTTTCAGAAGTTCAAGATGACCTGGATTACAACTTCTCTGCTCAGCCTTCCACTAATGGAACAGCAAAATTCGGTCAAATGGAAGTCGAATTCAGTGCTACCACTGCATTAATACCCTCAGTTCTATCTGGCCCACGATGACGCAGCATAGTAAAAGGAATTTTTGTTCTCTACAAATCAAGTGGTAAACTTCTGCAGGCAATTGAAATTTTTAGAGTGAGTCCTTCAGTTTGTCATTTTCTTTTCAGGCCAAACAAAAGTCTCTGCTATGAGATTAATTGCTTTATTACTGGCAAATGAGAGGACTTCGTTATGTCTTAGCAAAGGATTGACTTGGTTAGTTTATTGCATTTAGGTTTCATTGCTTATACAGAGTCCAGTTGTGCTCAAGTTTATTGTATGGATAGTAGTGAATTATTCTGCTGGTCACCAAAATGTAAGTTTGGAAATTAGAGACTTTAAATTAGTTCCCTTCGATATTCCGCTTGCAAGTAGCTGGAAATCGATGTAGAGATGTTGCATATATTTTAACCCAGGTTCATGTCGAACATAGTGCCTGAATATATCTTGGAGAAGAGTAAACATGTTAAGCCCTTTGAATTGAAAGCTGCTAAGACTAGTTGGTTCTTGATAATGTCGATTGGTAGTTTCACTATTTCTTGGATCCAAACCTGATTTGCCCTTTTTGTCACGACACCTGATTTCCTCCGGATTCAATGGTGCTTCCTTCCACGTCTTCTTCATTTCGAGTTAATGAGCTATTTAGTCTATTTTGCAAATACACTATCAGAACTGACAAAGATTATGGGAGAAGTTCCTCATTGGTACAGTTCTGATATTTTCTACTGACTACTGCATACACATCCTTGGATAATCATTTTGATTTCAGCTTCTTAACAATCCATGGTGACCTTTCCGAGGCATATGTTTGCTAAAAATAAAGAACTTAGATGATTGGGCATGCAAGATTCAACTATGTAATCTTTTGACGACACTAATCATTCTCAAATACCTCGGCTTTCCATGTCTTTAATAAAAAATGTACTTAATTTGGAGGAATCATCTCTCTCTTGGACTCTTTTCTTCGAATCAATTTTGACTTCTTGAGCGTAATCTTTTGATAGGTAGTAGAAAGACAATTCCTCACTCTGTGCTATGTTATAAACTCATACTAAACAGTCCGATACAGAAATTTTACCTATTTAGTATTCAACTCTGCTAACTGTAGATACAATATGATGTCTTTCTTAGATTTGTATGCAATCACTTGGATTGGTAATTGAGCTGCTTCCTTTTCTTTGTTTTTGTTTTATTGCATAGTGTTTCTTAGAATTAGATATGTATGTTGTTGCAAGATCTAACTTCTGCGTGAGCTGAAACTATAGAGTAACTAATCGGCAGCTGGCTATGTAATGTACGGTCTGCTAAAGCCCAAAGGAGATCGAATCAATCTTGACAAAAGAGGCTCGTTTTATCATCCATTTGGAAAAAAGAGCGAGACAAACATCAAATGCAGAGAATACAGCAAAAAATGATAAAAGCGGTAATCCATTTTAGGACTGCTGAAGGAAACCTTGATTTGGTCATTGTTCCACGCTTTAACTTGTGTTGTGCTCTTTTCGATGGTGCAAAACTTAGAAATCTTTCAATCACCTCATCAAACTTTACATAGCAAGAAAACCAGGTTGATTATTATTACAAATATGGTTGTCGTTTCCATTGTATGAAAACAAAGCCAGCATACAGTAGGTTTCTGGTGTCGTGTAAGTCCTAATCTTTCCTACTTTTCAAAGTAGCTTCTCATAAGTTGTCTTTTCAAACTTGATGTCTTATATCCCATGCTAAAAGTTCAATTCGAAGAATCTATCTAATGCAAGCAGAATGGATGCTGATGACCAAGTTCGAGGTGCTAAGCCGGAGTTGAACTTTTCAAACTCTCTGTAGAAGACCAACGCCTGGTTCAACGTGTCCTTTTCATAATGTCATCAGCTTCCTTCACAACAATGTAAAATGTTGCACAGGGAAATCCAGAGTTAAGCCGGCAATAAACTATATGATAAAAGGATTCCTGTATATCATAATCCAACAATTCCGAGTAGTTGAGCTAACTATAAATATATAGATTGATTCCACCTCACTTTCCCTGTTCAATTCAATTTCATCTTTTTCATCCTGTTTTCCTTTCTTAGCGCTGCAAAAGCTGTCGTAAGTATATTTTTTTTCATGTCCTATCATGTCCACACACCGTAGTTCTTCTCCGGCCACTCTCTGTCTGTTGCTCCTTCGATTATATTTTCTGGGTTTGGTCCTATCTCAGCCAACGGCAAACCTTTCTACTACATGGGCAGCCAGCTCTATCAATTCGGTGTCCTTTGGCAGTGGGTCTCCTGTGGATTCTGTGAAACCTATTCTTCTCAGTGGAAATGATGTCCCGTCATTTGCCTGTGGCTTCGTCCGCATGCTATCAGAGAGCAGTTATCTCTTTGCTATTTCCGTTGTCTTTACAAACGCGTCTCAAATTGGTCAGACTTATACAGTTTTTCCAGAAATAGTATGGGCTGCTAATCGTAACTCTGCGATGGTAAACCCCACGCTTGAGCTCACATCAGATGGTGACTTGGTCTTAAAAGACGAGGATGGTTCTGTGGCTTGGTCCACAAACACTTCAGGTAAGTCTGTTACAGGGTTGAACCTGACAGATTCGGGAAACCTTGTGCTGTTTGATGCGAATAATGCGCCAGTTTGGCAGTCTTTTGATCACCCGATGGACTCCCTAGTCCTTGGACAGAAGTTAAGCATAGGGCAGAAGTTGGTGCCTAGTGTTTCTGAAACGAATTGGACTGCACAAAGTTTACTTTCACTTTCCATGGCTAGTACAGGGTTATTTGCGCAGATGGACACTGATCCTCCGCAGGTCTACTACACAGTTCCCATTAATTTTCCAAACACGAGTAATGACTCGAACTACATCAAATTTTTAGATGGAACATTAGCATTGTTCACCAATTCCACGCGAAATGGTTCTATCTTTATCAATATTCCTCCTGCTTCATTGTTTATGAGGTTGGAATATGATGGGCACTTGAGAGCTTATGAGTTTGATCGGGACAAATATCAGTGGACAGTGGCAGCTGACCTTCTGGTTCGGGATTATGGTGACTGCGGCTATCCGACTGTCTGTGGGCAGTATGGAATTTGCACTTCAAACGGGCAATGCACTTGTCCAGATTCAAATGGGGGCACAACCTTTTTCAAGCCAACAAAGGATAGACATCCCAATCTCGGGTGTTACGAGGAAGTTCCTTTGTCTTGTGACAATTTACAATATCAAAGCTTGCTGGAGCTCGTGGATCTTTCTTACTTCACCTACAGCACAGATCCACAAAGCACCCCAGATCTTGCGAATGTAACTAAGGTAAATTGTAAAGAGGCTTGTGCTAAGAATTGTTCATGCAAAGCAGCTTTTTTTCTGCGAGGCCCCAATATCCCAAGTGATTCAGGTTCCTGCTACTTATTATCAGAAGTATTTTCGCTAATGAACCTGGAACAGTTTAACAATTCTATTGGTTACATCAAAGTACAGAACATTTCCAATGTAGTTCCTAATTCTCCCAGTTCTAGGGGCAAGACAAACAGTCTCGCATTAATACTAGGTTCCAGCCTCGGATCTGTATTTGCTTTGATCATTGTCATTGGGGTCATAAAAGTTTTATATCGAAAGAGAGAAGCTGTCGATGAAGCTGAGGAGGATCATCTAGATCAAATACCGGGAATGCCTGTGAGATTTACTTATGACAGTCTGAAAGTCATTACTGAGGATTTCAGCAAGAAGCTTGGTGAGGGTGGCTTCGGCTCTGTGTTTGAAGGCACTCTAAAGGATGGTTCGAAAGTAGCAGTGAAGCGCCTCGACGGTTTAGGCCATATCAAGAAATCGTTTTTAGCTGAGGTTGAGACTATCGGGAGCATTCATCATGTCAACCTGGTAACGCTCGTAGGATTTTGCACGGAGAACTCTCACAGGCTGCTTGTGTATGAATACATGCCTAATGGCTCGCTAGAAAAATGGATCTTCCGCAGATCTAGCGAAGATGTTCTGCACTGGCAGCAAAGGAGGAAGATCATTTATGACATTGCAAAGGGTCTGAATTATCTCCATGAAGAATGTAGAAGGAAGATACTCCACTTGGATATTAAACCCCAAAACATTCTTTTGGACGAGAATTTTAATGCTAAGGTTGCCGATTTTGGATTGTCTAAATTGATCGATAGGGACAAAAGCCAAGTCATGACGACCATGAGGGGCACACCCGGCTATTTGGCTCCGGAATGGTTGAGCGCAGCAATCACCGAAAAAGTCGATGTCTATAGCTTTGGAGTGGTGGTCCTGGAAATAGTTTCTGCAAGGAAAATTTTTGATAACTCCCAAGACCCAGAAAACACGTTCTTAGTGGCTGTTTTCAGGAGAAAGGCGGAGGAAGGACGGTTGTCAGATATCATTGATAGTCACAGCGAGGATATGCAGCTAAATGAAGCGCAGGCAGTGAATATGTTGAGAATCGCCGCGTGGTGTCTGCAAGGAGATTTCACAAAGAGGCCTTCCATGTCAATCGTCGTGAAGGTTTTGGACGGCCTTATGGATGTCCCGGATGACTTGGAGTATGACTTCTCTTATCCGCCATTGTCAAAAAATAGCGGAAAAGTCTTTCAAGAGGAGCTTCGCTTTGCTGCTTCTACTCCGTTGTTACCCTCCGTTCTCTCTGGACCGCGGTGAAGCAGCAGAAAAATGTAATATTCTTTTCTGTGAAGTTGACATTGAATTCTTGAGGAGGCAATTGAAATTTCCAAACTTTGTAAATGTATGGCTCTCCATTTCTGTTAGTTTTTATCTTACCAGTAGTCTGTCTATAACAGGTGTTTTGCTTAGTCTGTGAAAGAAATATACATCAAAATTTCTTTCCTGGGAACCTCAGATGGACAGATGCGGTGTATTTTCAGCAGATACTTTTCATAAGTTGTAATGAGCAGCGAATCAATTTAATGTAGAGAAGTTTTAGCTGACATCAGCTGCGTGATCCTTCAGATGTATACACATTCCAATCTTTAACTGTGCCGGTTATGCATACTAGGACTAGTCGAATCTTGTCCCCCCCGAGACTGGACAACTCAAATCTCCCTTGCTTCAAGAGAGGTTTTTTTTTTTTTCGGTAAAAGTAAGTAGTATATATGAATCCAACCATGCACTGTACAAGGGGGTGAGACTCGGCATCACCGCACTCAACTGGACAACATGTCACTAGAGTGTGGAGGGGCCAAGTACACAAAAACATGCTAGAGGATACTAAAGAAGAAACAAAGGAAGCTTCAAGGGAGGTTTTTCTCTGGTAAAAGAGAGAACTTTATGATAGTCAGGTACATATGGTTGTGTGTCTTATCTTATTCCAAGCTTAATCTCTGTCGATTCTCCTTGTGTCTTCTTAATCTGGATCACCGTATAAATCTTGTGGATGTTGTTATTGTTGCTTTCTATAGTCACTTGGACTCGTCAATTCATTCATGTCTAACCAATCTTTAATTGATTATATTGGGTATTATGTTTCTCTTATCTCCTTAACCAATAAGATTATAAATAGGTTCGTGTACTATTTATTTTACATCGAAATATACACAAATTCCATATCTTTATTATTTCTTAACTTCCACATCACTCTGCTCTTAATTTATTGTAAAATAATAACCTCATAATTAATGTCTATAATGACAGTTGCGAAATAGTTATAGGGGACGTAATAGCTTCCTCATTAGCATCAAAATACATGCAGCAACCATTTATACGAACTATCTAACACGTGCATTTCATGTTCTCTTTGCGCCAATTGTTTTCGCAAAACCATGAACAGAGATTACATATTGATCCGGATGGGCCCAAAGAACTCAGACACAAGCAGGAAGTTTTAATGCTTGTTTAAATATGTATCGGGGGTAAGACATGCTTAGGAAAGGTCGAAGGTTAAAGACAGAGAATGTTAAAGACATATTTTGTATCCATCGATTCTCACCATCAAAGTCATATTTGTGTATCCACTTTGCTTCATTGAGCCGATAATTTAAGATGCAAGCCTCTCTCTGAACTCCGATAAATCCGATACTGATAAAACTTATAACTCAAGCATTCATGCCGTGAATATATGCAGGTACAAGATAAACACATACTGTGAGGGTCGCAAAGAATATGAGAACTCCTCGATATGCCAGAAATCCTAGGGAGGTGCCCCTTTGTTAGCCTCCGCAACATCCTTGAAGGAAGATCTAGATTGTGCCGTTTATTCCTTATCTTCAACGCATCCCGGCCGCCAAGGAACACAAATAAGAAATAATTCAGACGAGCCGATGTGTATGGTTAGACAAGTGAGTTATTCAAATTGGAAGTATTCTTCCATCAGAAAATCTGGGACAAATGTCGGCTTCTGGATTAATTTTGATCCCGAAATGGAGATTTGCTTACTTCGCTAGAGTTTGGCTGGGAAGTACATGAAATATTTGTCCTTTTTTTTTTTTGCCCCTGAAGTCATAGCATGATTATCATCTTTCAAGAACTCATCTTCTAAATATAGTCACAATTTATATGCACGTTCTTCGTGTTCAACATAACAACTATGAATTGGTCTTCGATCGCAACCTTCGACTCGGGGCAGAGGTACTTCATTGAGCAAAGAACGAAAGGATCTCTTTATTCATTAGTCTGAGACGCCCGCGAAACTCCGACAGCAAGCCTCCAA
Organism: Corymbia citriodora subsp. variegata; assembly: GCA_014858505.1. Lineage (NCBI taxonomy): Eukaryota > Viridiplantae > Streptophyta > Magnoliopsida > Myrtales > Myrtaceae > Corymbia > Corymbia citriodora. The sequence goes on along the minus strand of CM026420.1, from coordinate 21,975,358 downwards.
TCCACGAGAACATCAGTTCGCTAAGAACATCAGTTCGTTTTCCTATCTCGAAATTGGAGAGCTCGATCTGGCTAGGTTCGGTCAAATTGAAGCTCGACCGTGGAAATGTGGCCCCGATAGATGTACAACGTTCCATAAGAAGGGTACGTAATTATCGTGCCTCCTTCCCCGCGCCAAAGCCTCTAGTGAGCTTCGACTTTATCCCTGCTCTGTTTCCGAACAGGCTAGCGCCTAAGCTCGCGGCTATCCCGCCGCCATGAGTCCAGCCCCGTCCGTCCTTTGTCTGGATGTTGGGCTGTCGTTCGTCCGGCGAGAGTCTCGGCTCGGGTTTGAGTGCGGCCGGAGCCAAAAACTTCTCATTGTCGTAGCACGCTCCATTCGCTCGGCATAATGCCCGAACAAGATCTGAGAAGGAGAGAGACCCACGGGACCAAGCCCCGTCGCCACCGCTGTTTAGTCACCGAGGACGCCTCCTGCTCGCATCGCACTCGTCATCGCCTGCGCCCTGACACCTTTGCTGTTCAGCCACGGACGAAGCAGCCTGCTTGCGTCGCTCTGATCTTCGCTGAGCCTCTTATCGTCAAGCCCGTCGTTGTCTTTGCTGCTGATCGCCGTCGGCCTTGCTGCTTCTCGCCGGCTCGTCATCGCGGCTAGCCTTGTGACGACCGATGCAGCTCACCGCGGCCAGGCCAGGACGCGCTCGGCCGACTCCCATCAACGCCGCGGAAGGCCTGCGACAAAGAGGGGCGCGATTCGGGTCAAATCCGGGTCGACCGGGTCGGATGCAAGATCCGGCGGAGCCTCTAGGATTTGGTTTTATGGGTTGAGATGAATTAGGCATGTTGGGCTTATCTTGTTTCCTTGGGCTGGACTTGTTTTTGTTTAGTATATGGGCTTGATAGGTACTTCCCGCGGGCCAGGCAAACCGGGCCCATTATCCGGACTCAGCCCAGCCATGAGCCTAAGGCTCTAGAGCTCGAGCCTCGTGCCGGGCCGCTCCCGACCAGCGTCCGGTCGGGTTTATTATAATAACATATTATTATTTTAATTACAAAAAAATATATTTTTTAAAAAAATTTACAAAAGAAAATCCAAAAATAAATTATCTTTTCCAGAAAAATCATAAAAAAGCCAAAAAATAGTTTTTGATTAGTTTTCTCCATGAATGCATAGAAAACCCTTGAAAAAAGGAAAAGAATTGTGTTTAGCTTCTTGAAGCGAATAATGGTTTATTACCAATTGCACTTTTATGATGCATGGATTTTTATTTCCTCCATCTTATTTGGAATTGTGTCCTAGAAAAATGTGTCAATTGCTTTACTCGATGTTTAAATGAGATTAGATATTGGAAGGATATTAGTAATTAACTAATGTAATAAAATCCCCGATTATAGTTTCTCTAGTTGCACTTAAGTAAAATATTTCTCTAAATATTTTACTTAGGTTTCTAATCGACCCATCTCAAATCAATTTGATTAGTGGCGACTCCTTGTTAAATAAAATTAATTTGTAGATTAGATAGGCTTGAGAGAGCTCGGGCTAAATCCTAAAGCATTAGCCAAGCCTTTAGCCTCTAGGACGTGAAAAAGAGGTCGCGATAGCTTGACGACTTCATTGTAAAGATTTTTTTTTGTGGACTTATGCCATTTTGTATTGTTTAAATGTTTCCCTAACTTGGGTATTTTTTTCTTTGCAAGTAAATATTAATTTTCTTGAAATAAATATTTTCTGCATAAATTGTTGTGCATATTTTTAACATTTTAGCACTACAATGCGGCACACACAACCTTGCCGTCGAATCTAGGCCACCACAAGATATTTTAAGATGGTATTAAGAAAGATATGACATTGAACACAAGACCGTGATGTAGAGGTTGCCTTTCTTTTTCCGGACTTTCTTTAGGTAAAGTTGAGATTAAGAGGATATGATGCCAATGTAAGACTGCAATGGACAAACACCCTCTTAATTTCACCAAAACCTTCTCAGTTAGATATCAAGCCGCACGTATCATGCACATGTGTATATGCTTGCCATTAAAAAGGGAAAGGACCATTATAGGAGGGCACAAATCATCAATTTCTTTTTTGTCAAAACACAAATCATCAATTTCTTTTTGGTCAAAACACAAATCATCAATTGAAAGGGTCTCAAAAATCTACAGAGGGCCATAGGATGAGAGGACATGGCAGTAATAGTGGAATAACCCTCCAGCTTCAAAAGTCATGGCACAAAAAAATTCAAACAAACTTGAGAAAGAAAGCATCAACAACGCGGTCAATGATCCGGTTTATTCATCAAGGGAGCAGCAACTCTATCTGTTCTGTAGTATGACAGACGATTCACCTTACACATGCTCAAAATTCAGACTTTTGCTGCAATTTTCTTGCTCTCCCTTTCGTTCATTCGATTTCCAAGTGCATATCCACAAAAACTCAGTCGATCGCAAAAAACCCGACAGCAAAATTAAAACTAAATTTCAAGAACTAGCTCCACCACACACCGAGTCTCGTGAGCAAAGAAATGGAGGAAGTAGTTGGCTCACTCTAGGTGTACAACTGCTCGCGAACATGTTCTGTGGAAACTCAACAGCTTCTTCGATAATTCCAGAAGCTGATCGGAGGTATAGTCTTCTTCAACGAAGTAATATAAGTTTCCACCTTGAGTTTTTCCAAACTTCCCTTTACTGGAGATCGCAATTTTCTCCAAAGCACATGCATCGTCGAGTAGATACTCGATAAGCTTGATCACGTATGGGTTGGTCACACATGCATATACCATAAAATTCTTGAGATAGAATATAAGGGAATAATCATATAACAACTCATCGATGTTCCATTCTGGCTCCCCTTCATTTTCCTGACAAATAGCCAAAGGGGCAATCAGGAAGCATTGGTAAATCCTATATCAATGGTTCAGTCTAAAGTTAATATAGTTCATGAAATTAATAGGTATGCATACAAAAGTTAATCTTTGTAACGAAGAGGTGGCAAATAATTTTGATTACAGGTACCTCAATATCTCCAGCACTTAGCGGGTACACATAGAAAGTGAGTGTCTCCAGACAACAGCAACTCTTCAGTAAAAAAGCGATCCCCGGTAGGTGCCTTTTTGCCAATCTAAGTACCATTGTGACGCAGTTCCAGCGAAAAGATGGACGGACAGGCTGTTGAGTCATCAGGTTCGCTGTACTGAAGAGCTGGAGATGGAAAAGAGAGAACAATTGGACGAACTGAGATCCTTAAAACACAGAATCAATCAGAATGCCATGCATTACACGAGCTAGAGTGCTCACTTCACAAATTTACTGAGAAATTTCCAGAGAGTTTATTTCCTTATCACCCAGTAGCCCTTTTTGCTATGAATTGATGCACACCTCGAGGTGATATACTTAAGTTTTGTAAGCATTGACACATACAAGCACCCTTAAAGACGAAGCTCTCAATCAATATTTGATACTGAGTAAAGACTCCCGACGAAACCGACCTTTAACAAATATGCAAGGTTATATTCAGACTTCTATCATCACAGACATCAAAATGCTTAAATCCTCCCGAATAGCTTAAAACCAGAGCTAAAAAGATTGGCATAGACCAGAAGTGAATCAGTTTTAGTCCCAGCAATATGCTAAGCTGTCCAGCAAAGACGTCCTGACCCGATACTGAGTAAAGACTCCAAAAGACCACAGAAAGAAATCTATATCATTCCTCCTCTCATATGAACCCACCTCCACATATATCGACCAATTGACGTGAGATTGACATCTCATGCTGAATTGATATGTTTATTCTACGCGTAATGCAATTCAAACAGGCATCGAAT
>CM026420.1:21944548-21968117 GCA_014858505.1 Corymbia citriodora subsp. variegata | reverse complement strand
TCATCGAGTACTGCAAGAAGCACGTGGAGTCCAAGTCCGACAATAGCACCACCGCGGCCGACCTCAGGGCCTGGGACCGCCAGTTCGTCAAAGTCGACCAGGCCACTCTCTTCGATCTCATTATGGTCAGTCGATTCTTTAGTTCCTCGAACGGCTTGTTTTAGTTATGCACCGGTATTCGATTTAGAGTCGAGTGTAGTTCGGTGATTATCCTTTGAGCTCTAGTAGCTGATTCGTATAAGATCTGACGCGAAGGGGATAATGTTAAGTCCTTGATGAAATTCTGGTGAATCACGCGGTCACCTCCTGCACTTTGTTGACACCTGGACAGTTGTTTGCAGAAACACTCCCGTAATGTGTTGAGTACGCACGTACTCATCCTGTCGTTAGAATGCACACGGACGCATCCTGTTATTTGATGATAATGCACACCTTTTTGTTAGATTTGATAGAGTGTGCCGTTGCAGATTTGAAGAAGCAGGGAGTGTATGCTTCACCAATGCATACTGCTCTTATGTTCACAATCACATTTGCGTCTTGGGTTGTCTGGTTGGCATTTAAGATGTCGATTTTTGGTGAAGCAGTTGATGGCTATTGGTCTTTGCGGAATGGTGCCTGTGTTTGCTGATGCTAGTTTTGGTTTTTTAAAGTGTTCTTCCATAACTCTTTACTTAAAAGTGCTCCACGTTGGTAATGCAGTGTTGATCAGTGCCATGGTCCCATCAGGCAATTTTTGTGCTTCCTTTTCAGTTTTCTAATGTTTTGATCTCTGATTAAAAATGTGTCTTCAGGTTTATGTATGTTTGTATTAATATGCATTTGAATTATGGATCTCATCTCTGTTGTATCTGAAAGTTGTTTTATATGTCACTATGTATTTGAATTAAACTAGATGGTTTGCATCCCAAGTTGCCTCGTTTTGTGTCTCAAGGCAATAAAGGAAAAGTCAATAGGAGGTCTCACTAGACAAGGTTGCAATTTTTAAATTGCTATATTGATTCTGAGGCAGTTTAAGGTGTAAGTGAAATAGTGTCATTGTCATCCACCATTAACTGTGGCCTTGTCGTGTGATATTTGATGAGGTGTCTTGAAGACAAACTGATGGTGCAACTTGTGTGCTTTCTCAATGAGTATGATTAGGGTGCTGCAAAAAGAATTGAATAAGTTTTCTTATTCTTACAAACAGGCAGGTTGTGGGAAGAGCTTCTTGTTATGTTCATGAGGATTTGACAAGTTTTCAATCGACTTGCCCATGTCTATTCGAGAGAAAAGGAGAGGGGGCGGGGTTGGAATCTAAAATTTGCTCACTAGGTTTTATTGCAAGATGTTACCTCTAATATTTTCAGGCACAAAGCAATCTCTTTCAGTGAGAAGAGTATGTTTGTTTGGTCTCTCCTGGTCCATTATTCAAAAAGCTTGTTAGTCAGTCACTTTTCCTACTGGCCCATTGGCCAACTAAATATAAATGTTTTAGAGAAGCAATCTTTTCTTGTGTCTTACCGTTGAATGAGAGAGTTAGTGGCTGCACTCGTCGGTTCAAGACGGTCCTTTCTTCAAATTGGCCAAAATTTCTTGGTTACTGTTTTAAAAGTTCTGGAGTAACTCGGACGATGTTCCAGATTGTATTTTCACTGGGATGTCACGTGGAATTGGTTTCTAAATCTGGTAGATTTATTTTGTATTCAAATGTTGAGTCCGGGTGTTTCATGATTGAAGTGTTGTCTAGATTAGCGAGGCTGCAAACTATCCGAACATCAAGGGCTTGTAAACTATCTGAAAGTGTGGCACTTTGTTAAACCAGGCTGCAAACTATATGAACATCGAGGATTTGCTGGATTTGACATGCCAGACTGTGGCAGGCATGATCAATGGGAAGACTCCCGAGGAGGTTACTAAGACCTTCAACATCAAGAATGACTTCACCCCTGAGGAGAGAGAGAAGATTCGCCGCAAGCATAAGTGGGTTTTTGAATGATAGGGCGTCTCTCCGTTAATCTGAATCAGCAGTTGGGCAAAGTGGTGAACATGCTATTCTGTCTTTGAATGTGAATGCGTGAGAAATTAAACATGTCTTTTACTGGCAGGATAGAATGCCTCTAGTGCGAACTTCCTTGAGACCTAAAACCTTGATAGGCAAGCTGCTTAGGAATGAATTCGGACATGTATCAAGTACAATGTTGTCAACGCGCTTACGGATGTGCATTGCAGATTCATATTGTGGCCGCTCAAAATTCAAAATCAGGTCACTCAGCATGTTGTTTCCTTAATTTGACCTTTGTGCAATTCGCATCTCTTCTTGCCCAATATCACTCACTCTGAGCCAATGAACAATATTGTTCAAGTCTACAATACCGCACTGTGGTATCCTTCCCCTGCATATACATTTAGCAGAAGCTGGTAATACGAGAAATTCTGAGGATCCTTCTCGATAAGCGACTGTGCTATCCTTTCACCCACCGCCACAGCACCTTTAAAGGGATACAAAGACAGCAAGTCAGCCCACGAAGAGGATTGTGATGACATGTGTCATCTTGAGGCATGCACCTCAACATCTCCTCTGCTTCCTGAACGAGCCCTGCTCCGGAAAGCAGATTGGCCTTATGCCAGTAATGTGCGAAATTGGATTTGATTCGGAAACTACTGTTCATTTTACTTCAAAGTAGTTTCTGCCCTCTTCCAGTAGTATGGCACGTGCACAAAGCACACAAAATACCAACGAATGTAACTTCATCTGGAAAACCTTTCTGCCTGTCCTTCATCACCAACCACTTCTTTTCCCTTTTCTTCTGGTCTTTTTGCCAAAATTGCCTGACCGAAGTGTTGTAGCTAATGCGTCTTCAAATAGATTCATCCTGTCGGTTGGATTCCCATGGATGCAATGCCCTAAGATCATGGCATTCCAATAGACTGGATTCTTTACCTCAATTTTGTCAAACAATTTGCACGCAACATCCACCCATTCACACCTACCACACATATCTAATAAAGCTGTGTCTATCGGGATATTCGATTCCATTTAAGTTCTCAATGAGAAAGCCACGAACTAATTTCCCATCTTTCAGTCTGGCCGACCTTCCACAAACCATAACTGCACCAACTATAGTCCTACTGCTGGCTCTCACTCCCTTGGACATCATGGCTCGAAACAATTTTAACCCAGCCCCAGGATTTCTGCCCTTCACATACCCAACAAAACCAGATGTCACATGCAGCCAAAATTTTATCAGGCATTTCAACAAGTATGTTGCGTGCGGACACCAAATCACCTATTCTGACATACATATACAGATTAGCGTTCCAAGACACCGAATCCTTCAGCTGCATTTCATCGAACAACATCTGAGCAAACTCGATAACCCTAGAAGAACCGTACATCTTAATCAGCGAGTTCTGCACCGGCAACACCCCGTCCACCCCCTTCTTAACAGCTTGCTCGTCTTCTTTCCCGTTCCAGCACAACCAATCTTCGCACAACAACCCAGGAACGGAACATAAGTGTAGCTGTTCGGGACAAAGTCCGCGCGCCTCAGCATCTTAAAATGCAACCGAACACCATCACTGGGCACCTAGCTAACCCATTAAGCCTCAACCACGGTATTGACGCAGAAAGCGCCCGAAAAGTGTGTGTACCCAAAAGTCAAGATCGCGTAGTGAACGTGACCCAGCTCCAGATGTATCCTCAGGACTCTGCTGGACCGAGCTGCCTTGCGGATAAGGCCTGAAGTGATCAATTGAGTGTAAATCTGAAGCAGCTCTCGAGCGCTTCGACAGGTTGCCAGAAGCTTGAGGCTCGAATCCTCCAGGGAATTGATCCCGTTCTCAACTGAAGAAGATTGACATAAATTTAAGGAAACGAACCGGGCCTCGATCTCGAAGTGGAGGCGATGCTTCTTAGCCAGAGGAGTTCTCGCAACGGCTCTTGCAATTTATTTGGAGGCGGGTCCTGGTAGGCGGTGAGAAGAGAGTGCGCCCACCGTCGCCATCAACAATTGGAGTCCGTGTTGCCAAAGGAACTCAGCTGCGCTCCAACTTTTGTAGGAGTTGCCGACGACGCGACGCGATGGCAACGTGCGCTTTGGAGAGGAAAAGGAGGGTGTGTCGACGGGGTCGCCGGCTGGTGGACTAAATTGGTCGGGCCGGGCCGGGCCATCTTTGGTTAAGGCCCGTTAACATACTAGGCCCTACCTAATGGCGTCTTGCGTTTGATCCTGCAAATATGAATTGGTAAATTGCAGTGACCAATTTATTTAGAATTGATTAAAAGTAATAAACATTAAAGTTCAAGGATCATAGATTAGATATCTCCAATAAATTTGGCGCCAATTGGACTTCGTCTATTATTCTTCCCGCATTTTCTAATTCCGGGTCCAAATTAGGTCGGATCCCAAGTGTGATGTTTAATTTGGGAAATTCAGGTAAATTGATTCAAAAGTGGGGAAAATGGTCTTAAGAAAGTTAAAGTAAACATCCTAAGCTTCAATTTGACACCTAAATCATTCATGCTGGAGTTCATTAAGTCACCCGATTAGATTAAAACATAAACGGGTAGAGAATAGGGGGAAAACAGAGAAGTTGCCCGATTGATTAGATACATGTTAGGTTCAATTGCAATTATCGATGCATAATTCCTCGACGGGTATTCTAGAATAAGGGATTAGTCCTTAATTAGGTGATAGTGAATTAGCCCACCGCTTTGTGAAATGTAAGCGGGGGTTAATTATCACTTAGCATCAGTTAATCAATTCACTAGTTCTATGAGGTAGATGGGCAATCGAATCGCATGGCCAGTATCAGCCCATTGAGGCTTCGTAATCAATAAATTTGCAGGTTCTGAAGGGAAAAAAGAAGAAGAAAGCCTATGTTATATAAATTTAGAGATCAGATGTTACATATTCCTAAATTTGCTACTCCCGGTTGTTCACTTAGCTTTCCTAAAAAGTAAAAACGATGCCTTTAACAAACAGAACCTGCAAATATGAGTATTTTCTATATTAGTTTCACACGTGGACCCCATTTAAACCCCAAAATTGAACTTGAATATTTTTATACAAAGCAAGCAAAAGACAAAATGGCTCTACTCGCCCAAAGACTCAAGAATTACAAGATCGTGGCCACTTCCTCGAATAAAAGTGACTCTGATAACAACTTAAGAAAAAAAGGGCCAAAAAGAGAATTTATGTATGTTTTTATAAGTCTAATACTGATGATGTAAGAGCATATTTGTAGATTGTTCTAGACAACTATTTAAAAAAAATAAAATATTACAATATCAATTACAATCAATTATGGAAAATCAATATCTTTAACATCAGTCCTTAAACTCAAAGTAACATATAAGAAGTCAACTACACTTGGAGAAAATATTTTGAATATGCCTAAGTGGATGTGCTTTGGTGAAAACATCTGTTGTCTGATTAACTGATGCGATGGAAACAAGATGAATAGTACCTCAAAGCACATGAGAGAGTATGAAATGACAAACTATTTTAATGTGCTTGGTATACTTATGAAAAATATCATTATGTGCTATTTAAATAACATTCTGGTTATCCAATAGATACTGAGCATGGCATGTCATTGTCATGTGCCAGCCTTCGCGCTGCTCCATGTGCTCGTGCCTCGTCGTTACTGCGTGGGCACTGCAGCAGCGGGAAAGGGAGAGAATAAGAAGGAAGAGGAGGAGGGGCTGGGCCGCGAAGGTGCGGGGGCCAAATGGGCCCGGACCCAAGTGGAAGAAAAGAAAAACGGAGGCTGAGCACAAAAGCCCAGCCCGCGTAGGCCTCTCACTCTTTTTTTCTTTTTTAATAATTATCTGAAAATAGTGTAAAATAAGGGAAAATGAAATGGAAGATAGAACTTAGTAAATGCAAATGATATTAACATCTAGTTGATGCAAAAATCATTTTTGTTAGGGCCAAATTAGCCCATAATTTTTTATGCAATTTAAATCTAAATATTTAATCAAAATTTATGTGTTAACGAATCTCAAGACCGTGACATATACTTGCGTAATGTTACATTGAAACCCTTGTGGTTGTTTATTGATTCTAAGAGTTGGAACTTTGACGGCTGGAAATCAACTATAGATTGGACCGAAAATATCTTGTGGCAAGTTTACTTAAAAGATCTAGGTTTGATTTTGCAAAATAAGGTCGAGGCTCATGTGATTATGGAATTTCCAAATGGGAAAACAAACTGATGTTCAAGCAAACTGAACTAGCTTGGAGTCTGGCGTCTTGGACTCATGAATAAGAAATCCTTTCGTCCATCATCGATTAATCACCCCTGCTCTGAGTCGATGCTCGCAATCGAAGGGAACAGAGTCGAACTCTCGTCCCTTTGCTTTATCTCTTTCTCTACTTTGCTTGCCATCTTCGTCCTCCATGGTTGACGTGGCTTTTTCTTTTTACCCTTTTCCTTTTTCACCTTCTAATCCTTTTCTTTAATTTAATTCCTTATAATTAACTAATTTAACTTTCGTAATCGTATATCATATATTCCAATAACAGTGATCACCACGGTCAACTAAACAATATTTAGTCTTCCTTTTATTTTCTGAGTGACGATGAACAACTCAATAAATTGCAGACTAATTCATACTTGTTTTGGTTGAACACGAGGAATGTATGATTATATTTAAAAGATGAGCTCCTTTTAAAAGATGAAAATCATGTACTCCCTATCCAAACTGTACGAAGTAAGCAAAATCTCCATTTCGGGATCAAAATGTATCTAGAGACTGACATATGTCTAAGATTTTTTCTCATGGAAGAATATTTCAAATTTGAATAATTCACTTGTCTAACCATACACATCAGCTCATTTGAATTATTTCTTATCGATGTTCCAAATGCTGAGTTTAATCTGGCGGCCGGGATGTGTTGAAGATAAGGAAGGGACGGTACAATCTAGATCTTCCTTGAAGGATGTTGTCGAGTCTAATGAAGAGGCACCTCCCTAGGATTTCTAGCATATTGAGGAGTTCCCACATTCTTTGCGACCCTCACAGTATGTGTTTATACTGTACTGGCTTATGTTCCAAGGTATGAATGCTTGAGTTATGAATTTTATCAGTCTATCGGATTTATCAGAGATCAGAAAGCGAGCTGCATCTCAAATTATCAGCTCAATGAGTAAAGTGGATACAGAAATATGACTTTTGAAGATATGGAATTTGTGTATATTTCAATATATAGATAAATAATACACGAACCTATTTATAGTCTTATTAGTTAAGGTGATAAGAGAAACATAATACCCAATATAATCAATTAAAGATTGGTTAGACATGAATGAATTGAGGAGTCCAAGTGACTATAGAAAGTAACAATAACAACATCCACAAGATTTATACGGTGAACCAGATTAGGACCAGAAGACACAAGGAGAATCAACAGAGATTAAACTTGGAATAAGATACGACACACAACCATATGTACCTGACTATCATAAAGTTTTCTCTTTTACCAGAGAAAAACCTCCCTTGAAGCAAGGGATACTAGATGGGAGATTTTGAGTTGTCCAGTCTCGTGGGGGACAAGATTCGACTAGTCCTAGTATGCATAACCTGCACAGTTAAAGATTGGAATGTGTATACATCTGACGGATCACGCAGCTGATGTCAGCTAAAGCTTCTCTACATTGAATTGATTCACTGCTCATTACAACTCATGAAAAGTATCTGCTGAAAATACACCGCATCTGTCCATCTGAGGTTCGCAGGAAAGAAATTTTGATGTATATTTCTTTCACAGACTAAGCAAAACACCTGTCATAGACAGACTACTGGTAAGATAAAGACTAACAGAAGCGGAGAGCCATACATTTACAAAGTTTGGAAATTTCAATTGCCTCCTCAAGAATTCAATGTCAACTTCATGGAAAAGAATAATACATTTTTCTGCAGCATCACCGTGGCCCAGAGAGAACGGAGGGTAACAACGGAATAGAAGCAGCAAAGCGAACCTCCTCTTGAAAGACTTTTCCGCTATTTTTTGACAATGGCGGATAAGAGAAGTCATACTCCAAGTCATCCGGGACATCCATAAGGCCGTCCAAAACCTTCACGACGATTGACATGGAAGGCCTCTTTGTGAAATCTCCTTGCAGACACCATGCGGCGATTCTCAACATATTCACCGCCTGCGCTTCATTTAGCTGCATATCCTCGCTGTGACTATCAATGATATCTGACAACCGTCCTTCCTCCGCCTTTCTCCTGAAAACAGCCACTAAGAACGTGTTTTCTGGGTCTTGGGAGTTATCAAAAATTTTCCTTGCAGAAACTATTTCCAGGACCACCACTCCAAAGCTATAGACATCGACTTTTTCAGTGATTGCTGCGCTCAGCCATTCCGGAGCCAAATAGCCGGGCGTGCCCCTCATGGTCGTCATGACTTGGCTTTTGTCCCTATCGATCAACTTAGACAATCCAAAATCAGCGACCTTAGCATTAAAATTCTCGTCCAAAAGAATGTTTTGGGGTTTAATATCCAAGTGGAGTATCTTCCTTCTACATTCTTCATGGAGATAATTCAGACCCTTTGCAATGTCATAAATGATCTTCCTCCTTTGCTGCCAGTGCAGAACATCTTCGCTAGATCTGCAGAAGATCCATTTTTCTAGCGAGCCATTAGGCATGTATTCATACACAAGCAGCCTGTGAGAGTTCTCCGTGCAAAATCCTACGAGCGTTACCAGGTTGACATGATGAATGCTCCCGATAGTCTCAACCTCAGCTAAAAATGATTTCTTGATATGGCCTAAACCGTCGAGGCGCTTCACTGCTACTTTCGAACCATCCTTTAGAGTGCCTTCAAACACAGAGCCGAAGCCACCCTCACCAAGCTTCTTGCTGAAATCCTCAGTAACGACTTTCAGACTGTCATAAGTAAATCTCACAGGCATTCCCGGTATTTGATCTAGATGATCCTCCTCAGCTTCATCGACAGCTTCTCTCTTTCGATATAAAACTTTTATGACCCCAATGACAATGATCAAAGCAAATACAGATCCGAGGCTCAAACCTAGTATTAATGCGAGACTGTTTGTCTTGCCCCTAGAACTGGGAGAATTAGGAACTACATTGGAAATGTTCTGTACTTTGATGTAACCAACAGAATTGTTAAGCTGTTCCAGGTTCATTAGCGAAAAAACTTCTAATAATAAGTAGCAGGAACCTGAATCACTTGGGATATTGGGGCCTCGCAGAAAAAAAGCTGCTTTGCATGAACAATTCTTAGCACAAGCCTCTTTACAATTTACCTTAGTTACATTCGCAAGATCTGGGGTGCTTTGTGGATCTGTGCTGTAGGTGAAGTAAGAAAGATCCCCGAGCTCCAGCAAGCTTTGATATTGTGAATTGTCGCAAGACAAAGGAACTTCCTCGTAACACCCGAGATTGGGATGTCTATCGTTTGTTGGCTTGAAATATGTTGTGCCCCCATTTGAATCTGGACAAGTGCATTGCCCGTTTGAAGTGCAAATTCCATACTGCCCACAGACTGTCGGATAGCCACAGTCACCATAATCCCGAACCAGAAGGTCAGCTGCCACTGTCCACTGATATTTGTCCCGATCAAATTCATATGCTCTCAAGTGCCCATCAAATTCCAACCTCATAAACAATGAAGCAGGAGGAATATTGATAAAGATAGAACCATTTCGCGTGGAATTGGTGAACAATGCTAACGTTCCATTTAAAAATTTGATGTAGTTCGAGTCATTACTCGTGTTTGGAAAATTGATGCGAACTGGGTAGTAGACCTGCGGATGATCAGTGTCCATCTGCGCAAATAACCCTGTACTAGTCATGGAAAGTGAAAGTAAACTTTGTGCGGTCCAATTCGTTTCAGAAACACTAGGCACCAACTTCTGCCCTATGCTTAACTTCTGTCCAAGGACTAGGGAGTCCATCGGGTGATCAAAAGACTGCCAAACTGGCGCATTATTCGCATCAAACAGCACAAGGTTTCCCGAATCTGTCAGGTTCAACCCTGTAACAGACTTACCTGAAGTGTTTGTGGACCATGCCACAGAACCATCCTCGTCTTTTAAGACCAAGTCACCATCTGATGTGAGCTCAAGCGTGGGGTTTACCATCGCAGAGTTACGATTAGCAGCCCATACTACTTCTGGAAAAGCTGTAAAAGTCTGATCAATTTGAGACGCGTTTGTATAGACAATGGAAATAGCAAAGAAATAACTGCTCTCTGATAGCATGTGGACGAAGCCACAGGCATATGACGGGACATCATTTCCGCTGAGAAGAATAGGTTTCACAGAACCCACAGGAGACCCACTGCCAAAGGACACCGAATTGATAGAGCTGGCTGCCCATGTAGTAGAAAGGTTTGCCGTTGGCTGAGTTAGGACCAAACCCAGAAAATATAATCGAAGGAGCAAAAGACAAAGAGTAGCCGGAGAAGAACTACGGTGTGTGGACATGAAAAAGAATATACTTACGACAGCTTTTGCAGCGCTAAGAAAGGAAAACAGGATGAAAAAGATGAAATTGAATTGAACAGGGAAAGTGAGGTGGAATCAATCTATATATTTAGAGAGTTAGCTCAACCACTCGGAATTGTTGGATTATGATATACAGGAATCCTTTTATCATATAGTTTATTGCCGGCTTAACTCTGGATTTCCCTCTGCAACATTTTACATTGTTGTGAAGGAAGCTGATGACATTATGAAAAGGACGCGTTGAACCAGGCGTTGGTCTTCTACAGAGAGTTTGAAAAGTTCAACTCTGACTTAGCGCCTCGAACTTGGTCATCGGCATCCATTCTGCTTGCATTAGATAGATTCTTCGAATTGAACTTTTACACGGGATATAAGACATCAAGTTTGAAAAGACAACTTATGAGAAGCTACTTTGAAAAGTAGGAAAGAACCTACTGTATGCTGGCTTTGTTTTCATACAATGGAAACGACAACCATATTTGTAATAATAATCAACCTGGTTTTCTTGCTATGTAAAGTTTGGCGAGGCGATTGAAAGATTTCGTAAGTTCTGCACCATCGAAAAGAGCACAACACGAGTTAAAGCGTGGAACAATGACCAAATCAAAGTTTCCTTCAGCAGTCCTAAAATGGATTACCGCTTTTATCATTTTTTGCTGTATTCTCTGTATTCGATGTTTGTCTCCTTGCTCTTTTTTCCAAATGGATGATAAAACGAGCCTCTTTTGTCAAGATTGATTCGATCTCCTTTGGGCTTTAGCAGACCGTACATTACATAGCCAACTGCCGATTAGTTACTCTATAGTTTCAGCTCACGCAGAAGTTAGATCGTGCAACAATATATCTAATTCTAAGAAACACTATGCAATAAAACAAAAACAAAAGAAAAAGAAGCAGCTCAACTACCCATCCAAGTGATTGCATACAAATCTAAGAAAGACATCATATCGTATCTACTGTTAGCAGAGTTAAATACTAAATAGGTAAAATTTCTGTATTGGACTGTTTATTATAAGTTTATAACATAGCACAGTGAGGAATTGTCTTTCTACTACCTATTGAAAGATTACGCTCAAGATGTCAAAATTGATTTGAAGAAAAGAGTCCAAGAGAGATGATTCCTCCAGATTCAGTACATTTTTTATTAAAGACATGGAAAGCTGAGGTATTTGAGAATGATTAGTGTTGTCAAAAGATTACATCGTTGAATCTTGCATGCCCAATCATCTATGTTCTTTATATTTAGCAAACATATGCCTCGGAAAGATCACCATGGATTGTTAAGAAGCTGAAATCAAAATGATTATCCAAGGATGTGTATGCAGTAGTCAGTAGAAAATATCAGAACTGTACCAATGACGAACTTCTCCCATAATCTTTGTCGGTTCTGATAGTGTATTTGCAAAATAGACTAAACAGCTCATTAACTCGAAATGAAGAAGACGTGGAAGGAAGCACCATTGAATCCGGACGAAATCAGGTTTGGATCCAAGAAATAGTGAAACTACCAATCGACATTATCAAGAACCAACTAGTCTTAGCAGCTTTCAATTCAAAGGGCTTAACATGTTTACTCTTCTCCAAGATAAACAGGCACTATGTTCAACATGAAACTGGGTTAAAATATATGCAACATCTCTACATTGATTTCCAGCTACTTGCAAGCGGAATATTGAAGGGAACTAATTTAAAGTCTCTAATTTCCAAACTTCCATTTTGGTGACCAGCAGAATAATTTACTACTATCCATACTCACACAATAAACTTGAGCACAACTGGACTCTGTATAAGCAATGAAACCTAAATGCAATAAACTAACCAAGTCAATCCTTTGCTAAGACATAACGAAATCCTCTCATTTGCCAGTAATAAAGCAATTAATCTCATAGCAGAGACTTTTGTTTGGCCTGAAAAGAAAATGACAAACTGAAGCACTCACTCTAAAAATTTCAATTGCCTGCAGAAGTTTACCACTTGATTTGTAGAGAACAAAAATTCCTTTTCCTATGCTGCGTCATCGTGGGCCAGATAGAACTGAGGGTAATAAGGCAGTGGTAGCACTGGATTCGACTTCCATTTGACCAAATTTTGCTGTTCCATTAGTGGAAGGCTGAGCAGAGAAGTTGTAATCCAAATCATCTTGAACTTCTGAAACACCCTCTAACACCTTGATGACAATTGACATGGAAGGCCTCTTTGTATAATCTCCCTGCAAGCACCACACAGCAATCCTCATCATCTTCACCACCTGTGGCCCATTTAGCTGCATATCGTCACTATAGTTATCCACAATGTCCAGCAATCGTTCCTCTTCAGCTTTTCTCTTAAAAAGGCTTAGCAAACTCATGTCGTCTTCATCTAAAGAGCGATCAAAGATTTTTCTCCCACAGACTATCTCCAGGATTACCACGCCAAAACTGTATACATCCACCTTTTTAGTAATTGCTGCACTCAGCCACTCGGGGGCCAAATAACCAGGAGTTCCTCTCATGGTTGTGACGACTTGGCTTTGGTCTCTGTCGATCAGCTTGGACAATCCAAAATCAGCAACCTTAGCATTGAAATTCCTATCCAAGAGGATATTTTGGGGTTTAATGTCTAAGTGAAGTATCTTTTGTCTACAATCTTCATGAAGATAATTCAGTCCCTTTGCTATATCGAGAATGATCTTTTTCCTTTGTTGCCAGTAAAGAACACATTCATTGGATTTGTGAAAGATCCATCTATTTAGAGACCCATTTGACATGTACTCATAGATAAGGAGTCTATGAGATTTCTCAGCACAAAATCCCATGAGTCTTACCAAGTTAACATGATGGATGCTACCGATAGTCTCAACTTCGGCTAGAAAGGATTTCTTGACCTGCCCAAAACCATCAAGGCGCTTTACAGCGACTTTTGTGCTGTCAAATAGAGTACCCTCGAAAACAGAACCGAAACCACCTTCACCAAGCTTTTTACTAAAGTCGTCTGTAATTGCTTTCAGATCATTGTACATGAATCTTGTGGGCATTCCAGGTACTTGATCGAGGTAATCCTCCTCTGCTTCATTACCATCTTTCTTCCGAACAAACAAAACTATGACTATGATGAGAAACATCACAGCAAAGAGAGCACCGAGACTGGACCCAAGTATTACAGGGAGACGATTGCTCCTTCGGTTGTCAGTGGAAGTATTGGGAGCTTCATTGGTCACATTTTGTATTTTGAGGTAAGTAGTGGAGTTATAGAAAATCTTATTCTTGTCAATGTTCATGAGTGAAAACACCTGAGTTAGTAAGTAACAATTGCCATTGGTAAGATTCAACCCATACTGAAAAATAGCAGCTTTGCACGAGCAGTTCTTTGCGCAGGTCTCTTTACAACTTGAAGCATCTATGTTCTTGAGATCTGAAGTGAAAGTAAAGTACATGACATTTTCAAGCTCCATAAGACTTTGATATTGTGAAGCCCCACAAGACAATGGGACATTCTCAGAACACCCAAGACTCGGCTGCCTATCATCTACTTGCTTGAAATAGCTTGTTGCCCCACTTGAAGCCAGACAACTACATTGCCCATTTGAGCAAATTCCATATTGCCCGCACACTGTCGGATAAGCACAGTCTCCAAGATACCCCGTCAAAAGATCAGCCACTTCTTTCCACCCAGATACCCACTCAAACACTCTCAAATGCCCATCCGAGCCCAGCTTCATGTATTGTGCAGAAGATGCTTGAGGGACTGAAATTACACTCACATTCGTGGTAGAATTCGAGAACAAAGCCAAGCTTCCATTTATAAATTCAACATATGGAGATTTGTTATTTGCATTTGGATTATCAATAGAATACTTGTAATAGATTTGAGGAGGACTAGTCTCCATTAAAGCAGATAAACCACTGCTACTCATGGAAAGCGTAATCATTCCATCTGCAGTCCAATTTGTCCCGGAAACACTAGGGATCAATCTTTGCCCCGCCTTCAACATTTGTCCGGGGACAAGTGAGTCGGTTGGCTGATCAAAAGACTGCCAAACAGTCAAATTATTCTCATCAAACAACACGAGGTTCCCCAAATCTGTCAAATTGAAGCCTATCACAGACCTACCAGAAGTATTTGTGAACCAAGCAACAGTACCATCAGCATCTTTCAACACCAAATCACCTTTGGAAGTGAGCTCCAATGTAGCACCGATCTTTACAGGATTGTTTCGATTGGCAGACCACACTACTTGTGGAAATCCAATACTGGGTTGAACAATTAAACCACCACTGTTGACTTGGACGATGAAAACAGCAAAGAGGTAAGTGTTGCAGTTACCATTACAATAGAAGCCGCAGGCGTAGGCAGGGCCAATAGCTCCTTTGGCTCGGAGGAGAATTGACCGCACGGTCGATCCATCCGTATACGAAATGGAGTGATTAGCTGTTGCGTTGTTCGTCCACTGTGTTGAAAGTGTGGCAGTTGGATAATCATAATCCGGAGCTTGAGCATCAACAGAAATTGAGAATTGCGATAGAAACACAAAGGAAAAAGAAAGAAGGAAAGAACAGAGAATGCAGAGTGAGACCATGGCCTGCAGTGAAAACTTGAGCAGAGAGAAGATTGAGAATGGAAGAGATGGGAGACGAAATAAGAGATTTAGGTGGAGGGCTGAAGGTTTCTAGAAATAGTCTCGTAATCTGAGCATCTCGCGATTCAATGGAACAAATAAAGTAATGGGAGTCAAATTTGGAGGACCTGGGGTGGCTGGATTAAGAAAATGGGAGATATCATGTTACTTGCCAAGTCAAGTTTGAGTTACGGTGTAAGCAAAACAACGTTGGAACCCGACCCATGTCCTGTTGCTTCTCTGCATTATAGGGTACGATTTATTAAATGAATTGAGCAGAGCAAGTTGGAAGGAAAAACAGGACAATTCTGAAGCAAGTGGATCACCGCCCATTAGACTATCTACGCTTGAGGACTATATCTGAATCAGGAGAAATATTAGGTACTTGACCACTGCCAAGTAGAGTCCATTGATTAATCGCCACGCAATGGTTCCACTCTTATATTAAATTTCTTTACCTTTTTTATTTTCTTCTCCCGTTGCTCTCCCTCTTCTTCTCGTTTTCCTTTTCATCTTTTCCTTCCTCAAACTGGTAGAACCTCTAGACCTTGTTGTCGCTTCAGCAAAGAGGGCTCACTGGATGCCATAACAGCAGCAGGTGTCGAAGACCCAAAAACCCAGCAGGAACTTTCTTTGTCTGGAGGAGTCGCAAGGTTGTTGATACTTTCGAAGGCTCTGACCAAAACCCAGTAGGGGTTCAATGGGGGAAGCCGCGTTATTACAATCAAAATCAGAACTTTCATTGTCTGGCGGAGCTGTAGAAGAAACTGAAACAAAAGAGATTCTGGGTTTCCTGCAATTAGTAAAGTTCAAGAATGAGGGGTTCCTCAGATCGAGTCCCTCTCGGAGAGTGCTTATGACATCGAAGGCGAAAGAAGTAGACGATGTTCTAAATAGGACACTAACAGTCACCATCACGCTCGGGGATCGTTCGAGGGCGAGATCGCACGAGCACACCAGGCGGGGGGTGACTGTTTGAAGGAGGGTGGAAAAGAACAAGACAGCGAGCAGGGGGAGAAGGGAACTGGAAAAGAATACAGAGGAGAAGAAAGTTGAAAACTGCCGAAGGGTGAGTGGAACCCACCGTGTCCACGTGGCGAATAATCAATGGACTCAATTATATCCTATTTGGCAAAAATTAAAAAAAAAAATGTATGCACCATAGTCGTAATCTTGAAATCAGAACGACCATAGGCCATTACCAAGAACCGTTCATCGACTGCATTAATCTTAATACTGGAGCGATAATCTTTTCACTTACACTAACAAAGTAGCTGCCAATCAATTTCTTATTCAATTTGAGTATGCCAACATAGGATTGCTACTTCTGGAAACTTGTCAAAATACTCGCTACGTATTAAAAAGATTATGCTGGGGATGTCAAAATTTAATTGAAGAAAAGAGTATGAGAGAAAGAGATGATTCTTCCAAGTCAAGTACTATATATGTTGATTAAAGATGTGGAGAAGCCGAGGTTGTCGAGAATGATCACCAGTGAATCATTGCGAAATTGGAAATAAAATAAATAAATAAAAAGTTTCTCGATGATAAACTTTTCTAATAATCTAGATGTGAAAAATACTAAAGCATATGAGCGTCTTCAATTATTAATAGATTATTTGTTATTGGTTATTGCCGTTGATGGATATTGAAACTTAGACCGAACCATATTATTCTCTACTGTCCTTTATTGATTCTTGTTTATTTGTCTGGTTATTTCATAATAATTTGATTGCAAGATCCTATTTGTTTCCATGTTAACTTTACACACATGCTTGGCCCAATATCTCCTAACATTTTACCTACTATCAAAACAGTTACCTTAGCATTCCCGGGATAGAAATGCATTTGTAAAAATTTTAGATTCTTTTGTGACTTATATTTTTTAAAATTTTTAACAATTTTATTATATTTTTCTTTTTTCTTTTTTCATTTTCTCCTCCACACTTCAACTAGTCGTTGGAGGGTTGCCGGTGGCTAGGTGAGGCTTGATTTTCGCCTTGGTCGGGTGAGCCTCACCCAATTGCCAATGAGCTTGACCTCACCAAGTCATTGTAAGGTCAGCCTTGCCTTGGCTGGGCAACGACGACCTTGTAGTGGCTTGGCGAGGTCGAGCCTTGCTAGCGATTGGGTGAGCTTGACCTTGCTAGATTTGGGCGAGCTTAAGCACGCCTGGCCAAGGTGAGGTCGAGCCTTGCCCAACCATTGACAAGGCTTGACCGATGAGGCTAGGCCTCACCAGGGACCGGTGACCCTCCGACAAGGTTGCCAGCTATTGTCTAGCTGGTCATTAGGCAACGATCAGTTGAACATTGAAGAAAAAGAATGATAGGAAAAGGAAAGAAAAACTGGGAATTGATTCTTGAAATTGTTCTCAGGAAGAAAAGTAACTTTTTTTTTACTATCGATTCTGTTCTAAATTTATTCTCGAGAATAAATTTGTTCCCGAGAACAAAAAATTTAACAAATATATTTTTGTTCCAAATATTTTCCTAGAAACAAAATAATAAAATCAATTATTCTCAGGAAGATTAACAACAAATAGCTGCCTGCTCAAACTAGCTGCAAAAACCTTTGTGCCAACCTGAGAACTCCTAGTATCAAGAGATTTGACACTTGCAACGACAGAATCTCCAGAGGTATCAATGTTATCACAAATTTAACACCTCTTCCTCCATAGTTAGATTGCCAAAAGAATTAATTGTAGGAAGAACTGAATCAGCAATTTGGCCTATATTGGAGGAAAATACAACACCAACTGGAAGATCAGTATGTGAAAAGCAGTTATTGTAGAGGCTGCCTTACCGTGGATGATGAAAACGGTGTTTTAGACTCTTTGCTAAACTCGCCGAAGATAGAGACGGACCATCGTTTTATAAAACTATATGTAATTTATTCAAGATTTTCTTTTTCCTTTTTTTGTGATATCCCCGTTCTTGCATCTCTTTCTTCCTGATAAACAAAGATTTTTTTTCTTCTTCTGGCTTGATGAGCAAATCTTGGTTGTTAATGTAAAAGTGACTTCCGCCTTGGTGACCGGCAGGATATTTCCAATTATTATTGCTACTAGCTAGACCAGTTAGATGGATGTCTCGGATTGAGTCAGGTTTGATAGGTCGAAAAAGAATTCAATTCAAATTATTTCATTTTTATTTAACACAAATTTAACAATTCATAACTAACATAATTTTAACAATCCATGCTCAATTTGAGTCGGGCCTTGATTTTCAGCGAT
This sequence comes from Corymbia citriodora subsp. variegata, assembly GCA_014858505.1. Taxonomy (NCBI): domain Eukaryota; kingdom Viridiplantae; phylum Streptophyta; class Magnoliopsida; order Myrtales; family Myrtaceae; genus Corymbia; species Corymbia citriodora. The sequence goes on along the minus strand of CM026420.1, from coordinate 21,949,821 downwards.
TTTCTCATTTAATATGAAACATAGCAAAGGAAAAGCTAATCAATTAAAAACAAATTAAACGTGCAAAAAAAAATTAACAAGTAAGAAATTGCTAAATTATTTGATAACTCAAAAACCGGGCTTGAATTGAAACGTCTCGAAATCCCTTAACCTGGATGGTCCAAACTGGGTTTTCGGGCTTGATTTTATTTTACATACAGGCCCGATGAGGTTTTTGGGCTTCTAGATGAACTAAAATGTAAATGGAACTTTAAAATTATTTGGAAAAAGACATTCGTATCATCATGAGTACACTTTTGATACGTAGTGAGTTAACAGTACAACAGTACGCTAAATGAACAATTCCCAACCTCGTCATAATAAACAAAAAATCAAAATAATGGAAATTATTATAATCTAGACCGCTGTAAAAAAAAAAAAAAGACTAAACAAAGTAAAAACGGTTTATGAGTAATTGTCTCAAACTAATTGCCTTCCTTCTGTATTAAAGTAAGAAAAATTGCAGCGTAGAAGTTTAAACAGATAGTGATGGACTTGTTCGACATTGGTCCAGTAGTGAATGCTTAGGTGAATGGACTTGTCCCTGCTCAGAAATCTCCGTCAGTTTCGTCCCTCTTGGAATATAGCAAAGGTCGCGAGCCCATGTCAGTAAATGGGTAATTCATAATTGTGCAGCAATGAAAATGTGCTTTGAAATGTGTATGTTTCCAATCTATTGAGACAGTATATAGTTAGCCATTTATATTTTGGACCCATTTGAATCTTTGTTTAAAATTTTGGGCTACTCATTATTAATATGTCCCATTAAATGCGAGTTACGAAACCACCTGTAGTACTAATATTACAAAATTGGACTTTGCATTAGCAATAAAATTGGAAAAAGTAGAAAAAAAAATCTTAAGTCTATTACAATTTGACCCATTCCATTATAAATATTTCAATTGTACCGTTTTAATCCAAACATTTTCAACATATTGCCAATTAAATTCATCCGGTTAATATTGACCGAAAATTGCTCACGTGCACACTGACCATTTTATGTGGTATGAGTGGTGTTGACGTAGACATTTTTTCAATGATTTTTTGAATTTTTTTATAATTTTATTTTTTTCTCTTTTATTTTTCTCTTTCATTTTGGCTAGGGAGAGTTGCGGTCCTCGCTAAATCTAGGCATGGGCCACAAAGGCCCTAGGTGAGAGCCTTCGGGTGCGTTTGGTTCAGCATTCCCAAGGGGCTTTCAAGCCCGAAAGCCCATTGGGAAAATGCCGAACCGTTTGGCTTAGCTTTGAAGTCAGCTTTCAATTGAAAGCTGGCTTTCAAAATGCTGAAAGCCCAAGGCTACTAGGGACTAGCCTTGGGTTTTCAGCATCCCCCAGATGCTGAAATTATATTTTTTCCTTCCAAAACTACCCTCAATGATTTTTCATATTTCCAATTTTACCTCTGAATTTTATTTTTTTTAATTGAAAAATTGAGGCAACCCTTCGCCGATCCAGCGAAGGGTTGTGGCCGCCGATGAGCCAAATCTGGCTCCGGCGGCCGTTGGTGGAGGTCGCCTGAGGTCGGGGGACCTCCGGTGAGGGCCATGTGACCCGGCCGAGGGCCGCCAGAGGTTGCTCGACTCGGGCAACCCAGGGGCCACGCGACCCTCGTGAGACCCAAGCGAGGGCCGCCGGAGGTTGCTCGACCTCGGGCAACCCAGGGGCCACGCGACCCTCGTGAGACCCAAGCGAGGGCCGCCTGTGGCCGCGAGACCTAGGTGGCGGTCGCCTGGGTCGCGTGACCCTCACCGAGGGTCGCCCGAGGTCATCGACGGCCGCTGGAGCCAGATCTGGCTCGCCGATGACCGCAACCCTTCATTAGACTGACGAAGGGTTTTAGGTCAATTTTAAAAAAATAAAAAATAAAAAAATATACACACACACATATATTATACCCATTATACCCATCAAAGCCTATTGCGAAAGTTTTTTTTTACCAAATGCACATTCAACTCAAAGTCCATTTACAAAAAAATTTTACCAAACATAATTGCATTTCCCCAAGTAACTTTGGGCTTTCAGTATTTGCATTGGACTCAAAGCCACTTATAAATGCTGAACCAAACACACCTTTCATCTCTTGCTTGTGGCCATCTAAGGCTACGCCCACAGCTAGATCTATCGAGGGTTGCAACCCTTGCTAGCGGCTAGTGAGGGCATGCTGGCTTAGTGATCCTCATCGGCCAAAATTAAAGGAAAAGAGAGAGGAAGAAATAGTAAAAAGTTCAATTTTTTTTTTTAAATTATAAAAATTGTCTACTTCAACATTAGTTATGTCACGTAAAACAATTCTTGTTTATATTAGCAATTTTCGATAAAAATTGACATGAATGACTCAATTGATAAATTGAAAATATATTTATGATTAAATTGGAAAAATTGAAAGCATTAAGATTAAATTGGCTTAAGTACAATATGTTTGAGATTTTTTTTCGTATTTTTCCCCAATAAAACCTAAAGGAAAAAGACATTACATAGGCGCCTATTTTGATATGATAACATTCTAATTGACCACTTAAGTGTCATTAATTTTAAAAGCTATTCATTCGACTCGCTTCAGCGACACATCTCCAACTATTTATTGTATGCATAACATAACGAGCGTACTTCTTTTTTTAAAGATATTTAATCAAAGTGGAAAATCGGCTTTATGACACGGACTTCTTCACGACTCTGCGACTAAAGAGGCAGCCCAAGCGGCAATAGCAGTCCACATCCACGGCGACCGATGGCTGAAGGGCATAGGGTTCTTCATGGCAGTCCACGTCGACATTGGCTATCCCTCGTCTTCCAGTGAAAAGTACCTCTGCGTCGCCATGAAATTTGCCATGACACGCGCCTGGTGCAGGATAGGAAGAGGCTTACCGTTAGAGAACGCGGAGGGACTTCTCGCTGGAAGTCTGCCATGAAAATTGTCATGAAACTCGTCTGTCCCAAGCTACTACTTGGAGGACGTGGAGGGACTTCCCCTGCCCCAAGCTTACTCCTTCACTGTTCTCTCGAGGGCAACTACTTAGTCAGGAACGGAATCAAACGACGAAGAACAATGATGAATTTGGAGTTGGGGTTTTCAATTTGACAACACAAAGAAGACATAGTGGTCTCGTCGGGAACGGAATTAGCCGACGTCAATGTGGAGTTAGTTCCATTTCATCAGTTCATAGCAAGGACATAAACTTCCAGGCTAGCCACTTCGAATGATTTTTCACTAGATTAAGGCCACATCAAATTTTCCGATAAAGGCAGTCGTTGAAAACACTCAAGTAAACATCATTTTTAAAGTTTGTGACTACTAAATTATTCATTGAAAAGATCGTATGAAATCATTTTTCCCAAATCTAAGTGCAATATCAGAAAGTCCATTCATTTGCAAGTAAAACAGAAAATTAGTATCATGCTAATGAATTTTTTGGCCCTGAAAAGAAAAAGACAAACTACAGCACTCAAGATCTGAAAAGCTGAATTGCCTACACAATTTTAGCCCTTATACAGAGAAAAAATTAATATTAATTGCGACGTCATTGCGGGCCAGATAGAATTGAAGATGATAATGCAGTGGTAGTACTGAATTCTTGACCCAATCTTGCTGCTCCGTCAGTGGAAGGTTGAGTATAGAAGTTGTAATCCAAGTCGTTTGGGACTTCCATAACACTCTCTAGCACCTTGATGACCATCGACATCGAAGGCTTTTTTGCATAATTTCCTTGCAAGCACCATGTAGCAATCCTCATCATATTTATCACTTGCGGCCCAATTAGTTGCACATCCTCGAGATACTTATCCACAATGTCCAGCAATCGTTCCTCTTCCCCCTTTCTTTTAAAAAGGCTCAATAAATGCATATCTTCTTCATCTAGAGAGTGATCGAAGACTTTCCTCCCACAAACTATCTCCAAGATTACAACACCAAAGCTATACACATCGACCTTTTCGGTAATTAGTGCAGTCAACCACTCGGGGGCTAAATAACCAGGGGTTCCTCTCATGGTTGTGATGACTCGGCTTTGGTTCCTATTAATCAACTTAGACAATCCAAAATCGGCAACCTTAGCATTGAAATTCCCGTCCAAGAGTATATTGTGGGGTTTAATGTCTAAATGCAATATCTTGTCTTTGCAATCTTCATGAAGATATTTCAATCCATTCGCTATATCAAGAATGATCTTCTTCCTTTGAGGCCAATCAAGAACATATCCATTGGGTTTGTGAAAGATCCATCTATCAAGTGTAACATCCCGAAATTTCTACCCATTTTGGAATTAATAAAAAGAGTTAATTCGTGATGCACTGTTAGCTGCGACTGCCTTGAATTGATCACTCATTGGCAACTAACCTATTCGGAAGGGTAATTAGGGATTGATACGCGTAAGACTAGGGAAATTGAACCGGGATTTATCTCTCGACCATAAGGATTGAAGAGGGACAATACCATGCCCTTACAAAGCAATTAGCGAATGGAAATAAATCGATTATAGAGGAGTACGAGGCCGGATTGAGGGTGATTCCACACGACCTCGATACTCACGATAATTGACGATAAACCGATTTCCTTTTTGACTTTGTACGTGGGATGAGAAATTTATTCCTCGAGATTACATGACAACCGAGGGTGGCCCGGGGATTTAAGGAACCGAACGTGGATTGAATTTATTTGACCACGAGTCAATTTCGCGTGAAAATCCTAAAAGCCGTTCGGTAGTTTAGGTCGTGCTAGAGTCGTAATCGACGGATTTTAATCTCGATTTTCAATCCGATTTCGGGTATCGAAATTGTAAGGACCTCACGAATAATTATTTGGACGCCGCCTCATTGATCCTCAAATTTTTACGGTAAAATCGGAAAAGTCGGAAAAAGGGATATCAGACCGAGAAAAGTGAGCCGCGAGAAACGGGCCTAAATTAGAATTTTCCGCCACAAGGGTTGGTCCGCGAGGGCCCATGGGATGGGTGAATTTCCCACTTTGCCCTTGTCTTCTAGAAGTTAGAAGCCTTTTTTTTTTGGTAGATATTTTGGTCAAAGGTTAGCTTGGCTTCCTCTTCAAGTTTGACTCCTCTCCCTCTCCCAGCCGCACACTTCCTCTCTCTCTCCCAGCCACACACTCTTCTCTTTCTCTCCCAGCCGCACACTTCCTCTCTCTCTCCCAGCCGCACAAGTTTCCTTCTTCTTCTTCTCTCTCTCTTTTTCTTCTTTCCCTCTTGGCTCCTCTGTTTTTCTGCACCTGTTTCCCTTGTT